>CM076573.1:350296020-350366679 GCA_034641835.2 Pinus albicaulis | reverse complement strand
TCATTTTTAACAAGCTTGACACATGAAAAGAACTATTCTCATGGGCTATTTCATTTTTTAACGACGTTGACACAGTAAAAGAACTATCCTCATAACCTGATTCATTTTTTAATGAAGTTTACATAGGAAAAGAACTATCCTCAAGGGAACCTATTTCATTTATCGAGGTTGACACAAGAAAAGAACTATCCTCAATACCTATTTCATTCTTTACGAGGTTGACACAGTAAAAGAACCATCCTCATTGTGCAGTTGGACTAGTGGGTGCGCACTGGAAAATACGTAGTCTAACGGAGTCATCATTTAAGGATTTTGATGAACACCATAAATGTTAAGTTATAATATGTGTTAACGGGTCTTTTCCTGGGTTTCCATTAAGCTTATGTGTTATCACTGGCCACGAAGTAGAATAAATGATGGGGTCAGCTTGATATTACACTGAAGATGTGAATAAAGGATCAAGTCGTTCAGTACTCATAAGGGAGGAACTAGATAGGATTCCCGATGATGACACAGGTGAAGTAAATGGACAAAACATTGAATATGAAGCAACAATAGATGCTCTCATAGCTGAAACATATAGTTCAGCTTGGGATGTTCTCTCAGCCATGGTCAAATGAACCAATGTATACCCTATAGGATCTATGGTAACTTGAAGTGAAACAGGATCAAAAAAATCAGAGTAAGGTGATTGAGGAAAAGACTCGTACACGTGAAGCTCCTACAAAAAATGAGTTCTAGTTAAAGGTGTTTCATCTTGCAGTATTTATTCAACTGAAATTAAACATGGTGGAAGGATTTCGATGTTAGGCCCAAAGAATATTTTAGGAGGTTGACTACACGATATGGGAGACCCAATGGCTACGATATATTGTGGAGCGACCAATACAGGAACAATTTCTGGTTGTTCGACTTCACGATCTAGATGTTCTTGACTTAGGGAATATAGCAACTGAAATATAAGGGGATGATAGACCCGATTTCATTGGTCCTGGGGATGATGTCCATTTTGACCAATAACAGCTGCCCCATCAAGAAAAATGAGATCTGGATCAACTTCCGGTTGAACAACGTCGGGTTCGGGAGGTATGGTCTCACTGATTGGATGGATTGTGACCATGGGTATCTTTGAGGACTTTGTCTCGACAATAGCAGACGAACTAGGATTTGTAGAAATAGCTTGTGCCGAATCTAGTATATGTGAAGATGATGCTTCACCAAAGGTATTTATGGTACTGGTTTCGGTAGAGCGATGTCGCCTTTTCCAACCAAAAGTCGCTTCTGATAGTATAGGTGGTTTCAACGGAAGTCTACGCGAACAACGGGGAAAAGGATTTTCTTCTTCCACGATGACTAATTTATTTTATGACCAAACACAAATAAACAAAATAGAAGGGTAATGCTAGACAAGATGTTTACCCAGAAACCGTGAACTACATAATACCTCTTGGAGAACCAAGATGTACGGGCACTCAATCTCCCAGAATGTATGTGGAGGCCCAAGTCTGTATTGGTGTTGTCTAATGCGAAACCGCATAGTGAGAGCACCCCTTTATACTTTTTGTACTATAAAAATACCTAATATACCCGAAGGTATGTGGACGTGTTGAGATTGCAACAAGATGATGAGCTTAGTGGAAAGAAGTCGCCTTCACTAAGTGGGCCCGCAGGCTATTTTTGGCGCAAAGTCTATTTTTAGACTATGTCTATTTTTAGACATATGGATCATGTTCTATGAGTTGCAGGATGCTATTTGTATAGTCTGTCAAGTCGAAAAATATATCGTACTCTATTTTTAGAAATATTTGCGAATCTATTTTTAGATTTAGCCTTAAAAAAATAGATATGTCGAATATTATTAGCTCTGTCATTACTTGGACTATAAACATTTATCTTATTCTCTCGGAGCACTTCATTTAAGTACGTACGGGCAGCAGAGCCTATTGTGATGAAATTACGTCATTCCCGAGGGGTTAAGTGGAGCTTATTGCATGGATACTCTAGTTAGAACTCATGTGATAGAGTTTGGTGGAGTTGATCGAGGGTTAATGGAGTTGTGTTCATTAACTAATCTAAATATAGTTGAGCTAGTTGTATTTAGTTTAACTGATTAATACACTAGTGAAGAGTGGTGTGAATTAATTATTAATTAATTCACTAATTATAAACTCATTAATCAACTAAATAATACATCAGTTAACTTCAGTGCATGGACAGTTTCAGTGGAGTCCAGTGAAGAGATAGGTGAAAGAGCAGGTTAACTATCAATTGTGACTATACTGTTGCATATTTGTAACAGCTACTGATTGGAGAAGCCAATGAGGATTGTGTAGTACAAGCCAAGTGGTTCGAAGTTATTTATGAGCCATTCTTCAGCATTGATTACGCAATAGAGGCTGGCTATCAAGTGGCAGAGATTGGAGCATGTGTTTTGCTAGATCTAGCTTGATTAGTGTGTAGCAATTGGAGGTTGTGCTGAGAGCTTGTGAGGAGCTTTGTAAAATGATTGTTACATGATCTCTATGACATATAATATACAGATAGTTGGGGGTTTTTAGCTTTAATATTTCCCATGAAATACTGTGTTCATATGTGTGATTGTTTATGGTTTTAATGTGCGCATGCGATTGTTTTTATTTCTGCAATTAATGATCAATGGTAGAAGAGATTTTGTATTGTGCATGAAGTTAAAATAGTGTGTGATCAGGAGAATCTTGGTGAATAGTATATCATTTATTCAAATTTCTACATGGTATTGGAGCTATATTGATCATTGGAGAAATTGCAAAACATTGAAGTGATTGATTTTGAGTTGGTACAATTCGAATTTGCAGTAGTGTTTTCTTAGTGTCGAAGTTGAGATGTCTTTCAACGGATTGCGATTGGAGTATGCCCTTGAGGGCAGCTCGAATTATATTGCATGGAAGGACAGGATGGAGGCAGTGCTGGATGACAATGGGTTGAAGGAGTTCATAGATGAAAAAATTCCAAAACCTACTTCTAGCGATCCTGCCGTACTTGACGCATGGCAAAAGAAGATAGCAAAGTGTTGAAGGATTCTATTGGAAGGTGTGAAGGATCACATAGTGTCCAGCCTTCATGGTAAGGCTTCTCCATTCTTGATGTGGAAAGATTTGACAAATTTATTTCAAATCAAGAGTGACCAGAGGAAGTTGGAGCTCAAGGATAAACTTAGGAACATAAAAATGGAGAAAGGCGACAGTATGACCAAGTACCTCACGAAGTTCATCCAATGCAGGGATGAGCTGGGAAGTGTGGGGGTTACGATTGATAATGAGGACTTGGTGAGCTTGTCTCTCCTTGGGCCTCTGAAGAGTTGGCATTCCTATCAAGACTCTATCAATGGTCGGGAGAAATTGCCAAGATGGGAGCGACTTTGGTTGGATCTTGTGCAAGAGGAGATAAGGCGAAGTACCAGGGATGGATCTTCATCAAAGAACTCAGATGAAGAAAATTGCGCTTTAGCTGCCAAAGCAAGGAAGGGGAAGAGAAAGAAGAATGCTTCTCAATCCGGTGTGAAAGGCAAGAAGCAGGACATGTCCAAGGTGAAGTGCTTTCACTATCACCAACACGGACATTACGCCACTAATTGTCCACAGAAGAAGAAAAATAAGCAAGTTGTTGGATCTATAGCTAGAGAGGTCTTAGCCTCGTAGTTTGAGCTGTATTTTTCATTGATCGCATGCTTGGTCTCAAGTGTGATGGGTTCAGTGTGGTTTCTTGATAGTGGTGCGTCTTTTCATATGACCGGAGACAAAGATTTGTTTACTGATCTAGATGAGAAAGATCTTGGAGTGCACATCGAGATGGGCGATGATGGTAGATACAGTGTGACCGGTATCAATACCATTTCCTTTGAGAGGGAGTCTGGTAAACCCTTCGTATTGAAGGAAATGATGCATGTTCTAGGATTGAAGAAGAATCTGATCTCTGTGGCGATGTTAGAAGACAAGGGATATGATTTTGTCTTTAGCGAGGAAAAGGCTTTTTTGCACAGTAAGGCAACTGGTGAGACCCGGAGGATAGGGGTTCAAGTTAAGAACCTTTATCAATTACAGGTAGATGGCTGTGCAGCAATGGCAGGCAAGGCAGAAAGAGTGGTGAGCCGGGATGATGGCAAGTTGTGGCACCGGAGATTGGGCCACCTTCACCATGGAGCTTTTAAGATACTATAGCAGATTTCTACTGGGCTTCCCAAAGGTACACTTGTGCAGTCAGATTAGTGCAAGGGATGTACTTTGGGAAAATTTGTGAAGGACACCTTTCACGAGAAGGATAGTCGCACCACGATGATCCTTGAGAGAATTCACACAGACGTGTGTGGACCTTTCTTAGTAGCTTCGACAGCAAAGCACAGTTACTATGTGATATTTGTTGATGATTTTTCTTGTAAGTGCTGGATCTTCTTCATGCAGAAGAAGAGTGAGACATACTCAAAGTTTTGTGAGTTCAAGGCACTGGTCGAGAAAGAATCGGGGAAGCAGGTGAAGGCTCTTAGGAGCGACAATGGTGGTGAATTTATCTCTGGCGAATTCAAGGACTTTTGCAGCGCAGAGGGAATTCGAAGAGAGCTCATAGCACCTCATAACCCACATTAGAATGGGGTTGCGGAGCAGAAGAACAGAATGATTGTGGGTGCTGCATGGGTGATGTTGCATGATCAGGGCCTTCCCATACACTTGTGGGCTGAGGCATGCAATACTGCAGTATATGTGCAAAACTGTTGTCCTCACAAGATACTTGGCATGAGTACACCCGAGGAGGCGTTTTCTGGTAAGAAGCCTGATATTTCCCATTTGAGGTTTTTTGGTTCACCTGTTTACATTCATGTGACAAAGGATGCCATGAAGAAGCTCGAGCCATCTACAGAGGTTGGGATATTTTTGGGGTACACTGATACACCCCACAACTATCATGTGTATTTTCCAGACAGTCACAAGACTGTTTTGCGACGGGATATCAAATTTCATGAGGAGAAAGCCATGAAGTGTTCTCTTGAGAGAGAGCCACACTTGCATGCAGATGAGGAGCTATTAGTTCCTAAGGATGAGTCTTAGGATGTGGATCAGCCACAAGATGAGATTCATGGAGTGGAAGAGACCACTCAAGCAACGCCAACCATCAGAGGGTGGAAGCGCACTACAGAAGCTGAGCGACTGGCTCAAGATGCAGAGAAGGTTGTAGGAGCACCTACGTCATAGCGCAGACAGAGACAGTCACCTGACCGGTATACTGGATACATGGCTCTTATGAGCAAGTTTATCATGACGGAGCCATCCTCTTTCGAGGAAGTTGTGGAGGATCCCGCATGGGTAGATGCCATGGTGAAAGAGTATGATTCGATTGTCAGAAACAGTGCGTGGGAGATTGTCCCAAGGCCAGAAGGGAAACCAATGGTAGGTTCGATATGGATCTACAAAGTGAAGTAAGCAGCTGGCGGGAGTGTGGAGAAGTAAAAGGCAAGATTTTTTTCCCGAGGCTTCTCACAGATTGAGGGGATCGATTATGAGGAAACCTTTGCACCTGTTGCAAGGTATTCTTCCATACGAATGATTCTTTCTCTCTTAGCGTAGGCGTATGGGGTGGCACATTCATCGATGGATGTGAAGACCGCGGCTCCTCAACGGGTGATTGAGGAGGAGGTGTACATGTGCTGTACCGAAGGTTTCGAGATATTTAGTAGCGAGTCGCATAAAAGTGTGCTCAGTCGTAGCGCTGTATGGGTTGAAACAAGCACCTCGTGCTTGGTACACATGGATAGACAGTTATTTCACCGGACTTGGATTCTCCAAGAGTGAGGCGGATCCTAACCTGTACCAGATTGTGGTGGAGGGTAAGTTGTTGATCATTGTACCTTATGTAGATGATTTTATTTTGACGGGTGATGAGCTGTTGATACTTTCATGCAAGGAGGATCTTGCTAGAGAGTTTGAGATGAAGGACTTGGGCCTCCTTCATTATTTCCTGGGATTGGAAATTTGGCAGCTCAGTGATGGACTATTTGTTTCTCAGGGTAAGTATGCCCGGGAGATATTGGAGAAGTTCAACATGCATGGCTGCAAGCTTGTTGATACTCCTCTTCCTGGAGGTTGGAGGAAGGAGGATACTACTTCACCGAGGCAAAGTGATGCCAACGTCAATGACAGTTGGTGGGGTCGCTTATGTATCTAGTCAATACACGACCTGACATATGCTATGCTGTTAACCAGCTTTCACAAGCTATGGTTAAGTCCACCAAGATCTTTTGGAAGGTGGGGAAGCATGTATTGAGATATCTCAAAGGCACATTGGGATATGGATTATGGTACAGACAGTCGGATGAGGTGAAGCTGTGTGGATTCACGGATGTAGATTGGGCAGGGAACCCAATGGACAGAAAGAGCACATATGGAGGGATTTTCAGTATCAGGTCGACAACAGTTTCTTGGTACAGTAGGAAGTAGAGATCCGTGGCACTCAGTTTAGTAGAGGCCGAGTACATGGCAGCAAGTTTGGCTGCATGCGAGGCTATATGGATGAGGAAGATCCTGGTCGAGTTGTTCGGTTCACACTTAGATCCTACTGTGATATATTGTGGTAATCACAGTTGCATCAAACTCTCTGTTAATCCAATATTTCATGATATATCTAAACACATTGACATCCGGTATCATCATATCAGAGATTTTGTGCGCCGGAAGATCATGTTACTTTCATACATTCCCATGGAGGATCAGGATGCTGATATATTGACGAAGGCGCTCACCAAGAGAAAATTCGAATACAACAGAGGCAGGATAGGGGTTGCAGATAATCCATATCTTGCTGAGAGGGAGTGTTGAAAATGCAACAAGATGATGGAGCTTAGTGAAAAGAATTTGCCTTCACTAAGTGGGCCCGCAGGCTATTTTTGGCGCAAAGTCTATTTTTAGACTGTCTATTTTTAGACATATGGATCATGGTCTATGAGTTGCAGGATGCTATTTATGGATGATTGGTCGAGTTGGTAAAAATAGATGGACCTCTATTTATAGACATATTCGGTTTAATCTATTTTTAGATTACTGCATTAAAAAAATAGATATGTCGAATATTATTAGCTCTTAATAATATTTGGACTATAAACATTATCTTATTCTCTCGGGGCACTCGGGGAGCACTTCAATTAAGTGCACAGATGTGGCACAGGAGCTGACAGAAGGAATTATGCTATTCCTGAGGGTTAAGTGGAGCTATTGCATGGATACTTCAGTTAGAACTCATGTGACAGAGTTTGGTGGAGTTGATTAAGGAGTTAACGGAGTTGTGTTTAGTTTAACTAATCTAAACATAGTTGAGCTAGTTGTATTTAGTCTAAATGATTAATACACTACTGAAGAGAGGTGTGAATTAATTATTAATTAATTCACTAATTATAAACTCATTAATCAACTAAAGAATACATCAGTTAAATTCAGTGCATGGACAGTTTCAGTGGAGACCAGTGAAGAGATAGGTGAAAGAGTAGGTTAACTATCAGTTGTGACTATACTGTTGCATATTTGCAACAACCAATGATTGGAGAAGCCAGTGAGGATTGTGCAGTACAAGCCAGGTGGTTCAAAGTTATTTATGAGCCATTCTTCAGCATTGATTATGCAACAAAGGCTGGCTATCAGGTGGTAGAGATTGGAGCATGTGTTTTGCTAGATCTAGCTTGATTAGTGTGTAGCAATTGGAGGTTGTGTTGAGAGCTTGTGAGGAGCTTTGTACAATGATTGTTACATGATCTCTATGACATATAATATACAGTTAGTTGGGGGTTTTTAGCTTTAAGCTTTCCCATGAAATACTATGTTCATATGTGTGATTGTTTATGGTTTTAATGTGCACATGCGATTGTTTTTATTTCCGCAATTAATGATAAATGGTAGAAGAGATTATGTATTTTGCATGAAGTTAAAACAGTGTGTGATCAGGAGAATCTTCGTGAATAATATATCAATTATTCAAATTTCTACAGGACGAGCTATGATATTACTTACGTATGTGGTGTGAGCTATCACACTCGGAAAGTATCGGAGACAATTAACGACATCTACTATGTTTAACGATGCCAGAAGATGTCTCTAGCCTAGACCTTCTAAATGTTATCATTATGGTTCCAATGCATTTTTAGGTCAATTGATGTAAATTTTAAGTTGATCTTGTTTATCAATTTGCCTTTCAAGGTTCACCACATGATGTAATGGAAATTCCTTCAAATGAAAACTAAAATAATAAGCAAAATTTTTAATTTTAGCTTTTGAAATGAAAGTCCTAGCTACTAAAGGGAAAGACCAATAATTTTTTAGAGAAAACAACAAAGAGCACAAACTAATATGCAGATTTCCTATTTTTTCCTATGCAAAAGACACAACTCACTATATGCAAATGCAATTTTTTCTTTTCAGTCCCGTGAATGTGAATGGAAAAAGGAAACTATGTGCACCAAATCAACAAAAACAAATGCTTTCTTCTTTGAGAAACAATTAATTTAACAACAATTTCTCTTTTAGGAAAAATGAAGAATGGAACTACAATTTCTCCTATAGGAAACAAAAAATTTAATGACAATTTACTTTACGAAATAAAATGGATCTAATGAAGAAATAAAATACTTTGAATTTTATTTTTCAATGATAAAGAAAAACATTTAAAGAGACATTAAACAAACTTACTTTTCATAGGAAGAATCATGGAAATTCACTGGTCTCTATGAGGCATCAGACAATTGAAAACATAACAAACAAAAGGCTGAGTATGATGGAAATGAAAAATTCAAAGGGAATTTGGTTGTCTTAGGGGGAAATATAGTCTCTAAAGGGAGACAGTGCATTGCAAAGCACCCCTAAGTGGGAGACAGTGCTATGCAAAGCATTGTGTCTTGAACAATAGTGTGTTGGGTGCAGCAGAGATTAAAAAACTCAAACTACTGACACACTACTAATGAAAATTTTTAATTCAAAAGTCCAATAATGACAATAGATGCTACTGGGTGGATAATCATAGGCAAAAACACTAGTAATGAAAGGAAAATCCCCAACGGAGTCACCAATTCATTGTGCAGAATTATGAATTACGAATAAAAAAAATTCCCTAAATGTGGTTCTATGCATTTAGAACAATAGATCAAAGACTTTCTAGACACTTTCTATAAGAGTAAATAGGAACATAGAAAGAAAGATGAACTTACTTTTGATCCAAGCACTTCCTATTCTCCTTCTGTCACTCTTGTTGTAGCTTCCAATCCAACTTAGATCGCTAGACTATTTCTTGCAAGTATAAACACTAAACAGTAAAGAGATTGAAATATATAGATGTCTATTTATCTTAATCAGTTAATTCGATTTAACATGAAACATATATATCAATTAAGAATCGATTGCACAAGAAATAGATAGATAAACATATACATATATCGGAAAATGAACAAAAATCTTTATTAATGAGTAGAAGGGGGAGGTTACAACCAATGATCGATTTGATGTCACCGGCTCCAGCATCATTCCAACATCAACACAATCAACATCTCACTAGAAGCATATCATTCCTATCACTCTCTTAATTGAGAATCCAACAACATTTCTTTACCAAGTTTCTTCCTTCCCTAGCACTAGGATCCATGCTCAATTTATAGGGCAACTAAAGGTAGTTTCCGAATAAATGACTTTCTAATAATAGGCAAGACATGTTACCAAGCTCGGAGGTGTTATATTGACACATGGATTCGTATTTTGATGCATATGGACTCTTCTAGAAGGCATTGGCCATGTGGAGATTATGGAACAATGAGAATTTCACTCCCATTTGACCAACGCACTCTTGAATGTTGGGAAGTTCTTTGTAGAGCACCCTTGAATGGAGGTAACTACATATTCAAAGCAATTAGTCCCTTGAGAGACTATGTTGGTGAGCTCATAGGTGATATAATAAAATCTTGGAAACCTTGCAATGGAAGTCATGGATGATTGGCCCTTGCTCTTGTCTTAGGGCATGTAGCAATAGAAATGATAGGGGATGATAGACCCTATTTCATTGGTTCTAGGGATGATGCCCAGTTTAACCAGGTCATTGGGAATGATACCCAAATTGACCTGTAACACTTTGTCCGAAATGAATTCTACATGATGTTCCTTGCTTTTTCATCATTGACACTATCTCTACCGATAGTTTTAGGAGCCAACCAAGTAACTTCTATACCCTCCCCCCCCACCTGCATTTCATTGCTTGGTACTTGTCTTTGAGTATCTGAGAAAATTTATTGAACTTTATTTTTATCTTCATCTGATGCCTCATTATGTGATTCATCTTCTTCTATTGATCTATTTTCCACAAAAAAATGAACCATTTCATTGTCCAATTCAGCTAGTTGTGAAGGCATGTATGCTTTGTTCATTGGTTCTTGAGACACTATTTTCATTCAAATTAATCATGGAATTCTTGTACCAACCATTATGGTGGTGTCAATTGGCTTGTAAATGTCAATTGGTCATTTTTGGTTCCTATTGCAATATCAACAATGCCATTTTCAACTACATTTTCATTGCCAACTGCATGTTCAACAATGTCATTAACAATATCAACAACATAAGTTCCATGTGCTTGAGTTGGTAGAATGACCTCCATGTTACTATCACTTTGTTCATGATTATACTGTGTTTCACATACATGTTCACCATCATCACCATATAACTGAAATTGGGAGAGGGAAATCATATTACCAGCTGCAACCACATCATCGTGTTCATCTACTTCTTCTTGCACTTAAACACCTATTTGGACATGCCCTTGTTCTTGACCATCCACATGAAATGTTTGGATACAACCAGTATCATGCCTAAGAACATCATAATTCAGTGGCCATATTCTTCTCCTCCTAAATGTAACCTCGATATTTGATGGTGTCAGATCCCTTTCAAACGCTTTCCTACAAGCTCTTCTAGCTCAAACCTTTTCACCTCAATCCCTCCATTATTTTCCATCCATGTAGCATGCTTTGAAATTAAATAGTTCTTGAAAGGGCCAAAGAAACTAAAATTAAGGGGTTGTAATATGTGAGTGGTATGAGCAGGCAATGTTAATAGGTCGATGCCCAAACTGCTTTCCTCCTCAATTATTTGTACAACAATGTGGCTTCCATGGCCATCTAATATCAATGTTTGTTTTTTATTAGGTGAGACACCACTTTGAATAGATGCAAGAAACTGAAAAATAAAATTTTTAAAATTTATTTATTCATCCATGCATGGGGATGTGCAGTCATGCATGCACCTAGTTCATAGTTTTTTATATAGTTTTTCAGCTAATTTTTATCTTTGAATAGATAAAATATTGGGATTGAAACACCAATTACATTGACACAACATAGAATAGTTATCCACTTCCTCCTCTTAGGAAAAATATTTGGCACATTTTGGCTCCCTCTCTTGGAAATTACCCGTATGCCACAATTCCTTCCTACCTGAAACATGTTTCATCACAGTTCCATATATGGTCTGAACCATAAAAAAATTATTTAATGCACTAGAAAGAGTGTCATATAACTTACATATAACTGTAGGGCACAAATTTAATGATTTTTCTCTGTCAAGGCCCTCATTTGTATGCAATACAAGGCCTGGATGCCTTTTTTTAAATCCAAACCACCATGATTTACCAGGAAACCCATATTTGAATGGGTTTGGCCTCCCTTAACAGATTTGAGCAACTGCAGATTTGAGTTGTATCAACTCTAGCCCATGTCCCAATTGGGCCATTTCTTTACACCACTCAACCATCTCAACTCTTAAATCATAATTGTAAGAGGTCCTCTATGTTTTTTATGAGTGATAAAATTTATCCAATAATGTATTGATGAGGGAGGAATACCCTGATTTTTTGCAGATTCCCAAACCAAATATCCATTAAACTCTATGGAATCAAATGCAGCTATTATTTCTTCTTTTTTCCAACCTCTTATGGTGCTCATATTTTTAGTTGAACTCACCCCTTGGACTATGGTTGATGGTGGATTTGTGGGTGATGGTGTGAGAACATCAAATTCAGTCACATGGTCATCCTAAAAAACATTGCTTGGATCGTTATTGACATTCACATCACCTGTCATGTCCTCACTTGATGAAGGGCATCGCATTTGGGCACCCCTGGTCACTCTCCTACCACTTCTCATTGTACGAGCAACAATGAATAACTCTCTCCATAGATGAAAATACCTACAAAATTATTGCGTGCATTTAGTTAAGAATAATTGAAAACTTTTAATTCATACAAGCCAAAAATATGTATGCTTTATTACAGACAATTATCAACATGTATGTTAGTAGCATCTTAAGAGATTTTCATACATATGCATTTTTTATAGTATCCTTGAAACAAACAATATACAGAAGGAATTAGTTGTATGTCTTCAAATATATCAATGATTGTTTTTTTGATAACTTATTTTTACACTTACCATGATTGTATTTGTACTTGGAAAACTACTGCTAGTGTGTTGAAATTGACAGAGAATTGGTTGTATGTCTTCAATTATATCAACATATGTTTTGGATAAAATGTTTGATGTGTTATAGGAGGAATTCCAACTTAACAAAGTGATATTTCTAGTTAATATGTTGATCTAGTTTGGTTATTTTTTATAAATTGTTATTTGACTTAAAGTATTTAACCTCATGTTTGTAAATATTGTTTAGTTTCATGATAGTAAATAGAATCTCTATTAGGAATGGTTATGATTTTGTCAATTTTGGGTGTGGAACCTGATTATCTTCTTTATTTATATGTATCGTTACGTTGGACCCCTGTTCTTAATGGTGTGGAAACACTTCCCGTCGTTTGATCTCCGTCATGGGGGTCTAAGGGGGGGGGGGGTGGTGACGATGATCAAATAGAAATATGAGATTTAAAATAAAATCTATTTATCAAAGATAATCATCGATCAATTATTTAAACGATAATTTTAAAATTTTAAAATTATCATATATTAAAAATATATACAATTTCATATATATACATACATGTGTACCTCCCTTGATGGGTCAGTATCATGGTTTAGTGCAGCAGTGCACTGTTGAAAAACTTAAATGGATAAGACAAGTCCATTGGCAGAGTGATCAATCTAATATCTTTTAAGTTCTCATTTTATACTTTCCCCTGTGCCATCATGTTCTCCTTTTCCATGACAAGTGTCAAAGAAATTCCAACAATGTTTAATGTTGGTTTTCATATAAATACGACACAATCAAAAGAATGATCATGAAGATTTGGATTGACCTGCACATCCATTTGACAATATCCATTGTTCATTTACTTTTATTTTGTGGGCTTTCAATGAATCATAAATCTTATCGAAGCAATGTTGTACAAAATGTGTATCATGTGGACGGTCATCGCTGAAATAAAAATGATATTATTTAATAACATGATGGTTGCCATTGGTGGTTTTTATATGGTTAAAATTATGTTTTGGCATGTCCATATAGAACATGGACAAGAAATGTAAATACTTGGTGAAAATGATAATATTCACTCTGTATTTCATTTTGTGGAACAAATGCGTAGTTTTCTACAAAATCAACTATCGAAAAAATAGTCCCTAGTGGAAACATTTCATGATATTTTTTGAATTGCAAGTCCTTCCATCGATCTCTATGATAATGCTTATCGTATTTATAATTATTTTTTTCAAACTTCTTAAAAAAAATATATCACATGAATTTTATCTTCTTGGAAATCAATGCTTCTAGCACTTGTACTATCATTGGCACCAATTGATGTATGGATATATTCATATCTCATTGGATTCAAATTTAATGTTGGATAGTGATTGATCATTCATATCAATAAGATATTTTTTATGAAACAAATTCAAATTTCCACAATGATCATATTTTCATCACCAATACATTTCTTTTGGTAAAATAATTCATGATTTTCTCTTCCGTATAGAATATAATATATGAAATCATGGATAGTGGAAGGAGGAGGTGAATTTATCCAAAATGTTTTACCAAAATCAAGGAAGGTTTCATAATATAATTTAAATTCCACATGATAATGACAACAACAAGCGCCACGTACAGTGATAAGCTTAACATACTATGGCTTTTGTTGAAAAAAGATATATATATTGAGACATTAATTCCATGATTCTCTTCTTTGAACTTCTTGAACAACTCGATCTAAGTGGTGCCCAAGATATGTTTTGAATGTTATTCATATTGATTCCATGTTATTCTTCACCATATCACATCCCTTTCACTTAGTGAAACACATGGATTTTCATCCAACATTCACATATCATATTTTTAACATTTTCTCCTTGGTCTATATTTTTATGCTTGCCTACAAATGAATGTCCAGAAAGTAATTTCATCATTTTCATCTATTTGCAATCGAAATTTCATATGCTTGTGAATTTCTTTTCCTCGGATCCCTAATTCTTCTACCATATATTTTATCAAATAATTTTCTTGAGTAGTTGATGAAACCACTTCTACTTGTATTGCTATACATGCATCTAGATAACTTTTATTTCTAGATCTTTCAATTTATTTTAGAGCACTACTTATATTTTCAATCGCATTATCCTTCACATTCTTATCATTTGTTGATTTTCAAAATCCCAATAGTGTTTTCGATTCTTTTAATTTCTTTGATGCTAAGATACCTTTAAAATTTTTACCTTGAACTATCATATTTTCATCTTTGAAGAACTTATCAATAATGAGTTTAACACGATACTGTATAACATGGTCGGATTTTTTTATCTCCATTTATGTCAGTGTTGACATTTTCTAACATCTCATAGTCAATATTGATTTCACTTGTACATATGAGAATTTAATGTAAATGAGTATTAATATACATTAAATAAGTAAATTAAAAAATAGAGAAAAAGAATGAAAACTAGTAAATATGTAGAATTTCAATAATACATTTCATATATATATATACACACCTATGGGTGGTTCAACTTTTTCTTCACTCGAATCTCTTTCAATAACTTAATCAATGGCTAATTCATTTTCTTCTTCACTTTCACTTTCGAAGTTTTCAATCTTATCATCAGTGTTACGAGGAAAATATTTCTTTGTTTAGATTACAAAATATATTTCAATTTAATTCATTAAATAAAAAATAAATTGCACAATACACTGTTGAATTTTAAATATCATTTAAAATATGTACATTTACATTCCCGGTTCAACTTGTTGTTGAGATTGATTTTCCCTTTCAATATTTAAGCATTCTTCATTCTTTCTTTCGTAATAGTTTATCGAGTATTCTCTATGAACCTCAATGTCTCTAATTCAATCATATTTTCTCTTGCAATTTCTTCGATTCCCCATGGTAATTCAATATATATAATTTTTAAAAATTACTGAAAATGTTATATTAAGAAATATAACTTCAAAGCAAAGATTGTATACTTCAAAAAGAAATTAAAAAATTTTGCAATCAAGGAGAAGAAAGTGAGCAATAGACATTTTCATTAAAAGAAAAGTTTGAAAAAAAATTGATACTAAAACCTTAAAAAATCTTACTTATGCTATCCACAATATTATTTACCTATTCAAGAAATTTGTTACTCAACAACTTTTTTTTTTGGTAAGTTGAGCTATCCTATTAATTTCGAAAACATAATGTTACATATGCTACAAGCTGGGTTGGTAAGCTGCGCTTAACCGATCCCAGCCTTTTTTACACTGTTTTTAGGCTGCCTCAGGGGAGGAAACTAGCCCAGAAAAAACTTAGAACAGAGCAGTACATTATGCGCAATAGCGCTGATACATCTTCAAAAAATGAAGTAAATGATAATAGAGAAGACTTGAGGGTGAACATGACAAAAAATAGAGGAAAAATGAACAGCTGCATAGACGTTATTCATCACCTTCATTATTACTATTGGGGTTTTCCTCTTCAATATGACAAGTAGGAGCCTGCGCAACAGCTGCATCCACATCGACTACAGTGCATTTGGGAATGCTCGCAGGAGCGCAAGTCTATGCCATCTAGAATCCACGTCAAAAAGCCATCAGAATCCATGACCCAGATGTTTGTGTCCTCATCCTCTTTCTCAGGAGCCGTCAGAGGGGTAGGAGTGTGATGTAGAGAGTGCGTTCTGGGAGAGGAGGTGGACCTTCTCGAGCTTCGACCACCTCTCTACGTAGCTTGCCTGGATGATTCTGCACATTTCTTGGGATTAGGTCTGTGGCTCGCAAATGTGCTGGAAGAGGAGCGATCAATCGACTCAAGGCAATTATCTTCTCCATGATGATATCGACCTGGGAGAGCCCCTCTCTGACCTTCGCAGATGGTACGCTGGCAAATTCTTGGAGCCATTACACACATGGGATGTGATGAGCAGGTTAGGAGAAACAGAAGCACACAGGGCCAAGGAAGGGAGACAGGAATCACACTCGGCCTGAAGGGGTAGAAAGATTTGGGGGACAGGTTTGCAGGATGGAGAGCCGCAATCCAAAGGAAGCTGCACAGCTTCACGCTAGGACAAAGGCTTCGCAGCGAAGTGAAGTGAGTGAGAAGCTAGAGTAGAGTGAGGGGAGTGAAAGGCATAAGTAACAGGCCGAGTGAGGAGAGGGGCAGATAAATTGGTGTTATAAAGTGGTTGGGATGAGATCTGTGAGGATGGCTATGAGTGGCCTTCGCATGGATCTGCGTGTTATGCTTGAGAACCTGAGTAGGAAGGGGGGAGGAGGTATGGCTACGATGCTGGTTAATCATGATGGACATTAATGGTGATATTAGCGAGGTGTTGTTCAGGGCCAGGTGACGCAGTACCCGTCCTCTCGTCATCATTTCTGGTTCTGCGAGGATTGTGCGAGGGGCTAATGGTAATTAGATCCGCAACAGGTGAAGTTCTGCGTTGGAGATCTCTGTTATCAGGGTGGGGTGAGATGTGATTGTCACTCATGTCTAGTCTGTCACCCGCATCCATGGTGTTACTCAACAAATTTTACTATGCAAAATCTAGCCCATAAAAGTTCATTATCCAAAAGGTAGATCAAAAAATCTTTTCTATCCAATAGAAAATATAAGACAACAATCAACCCTATCAAAGATAAGTCAACCTTCTCAAACCTCAAAGATAAGTCAACAATCAACCCTACTTAACAAAAAATATCAAGACAAACCCTGATTGTACAATCCAATATAACTCAACACTCTAGTTGTAATACAACAAGTATTAAACCATGGTTCATGTATATGAACAATATAATCCCTAACACATCAACCAAATCTACAATCAAATGTTCTTAACAATATCAAACTTAGTAGTTTAATTATTTTAACCTTGTGATTGGAAACATTAATAACCATAAATAATAATTTGATCTAGCAATATAATGACACGATAGCATTGACAATACATCCTAAATATTCATAAAGCCAAACCCATAATCGAGAGATTTGGAAAAGTCAGCTTAAATCAACAATTCAACATTCTTCAATAAGAAACTCAATGAAATATATGATAAAAGTTTTCTTGTAAAGAGAGTTGCATGTGGAAGTAAGATATCCCCAATCTTATTTATCTATTCAACAAATTTTTTAGTGAAAAAATTTCACTATTCAAATCTATCCCAAAAAAATTTACTATCCAAATGGTAGATTCAAAAAATTTCGCTATCCAGAAGTTGCATATGGAAAATGTGGGATGAGAGAGAAAATGATGTTTCGACTGATTTTATCTAGAGGTTTCGGTTGAAACGATCACATCCTTTCATTTGACACTATGACATCATTTTATTTTGGAAGGCAACAGGGAAAAATAAAAAATGTTTTCGGCTGAAAGTACTATTTTTTCGATGGAAAATATTTTTTATGTTAAATTTAACTTTCAGGCAAAAAAACTATCACTTTTGGTTGAAAAGTTGTTTGATGGAAAACTTGCAACCCCATAGACCACCAAAGCTAACTCACATCTATTCACCCTTCACTAATTTCATGATTGTTAAAGTCCATCAAACATAGTGAATTTACTTCAAGAACTAACACCAGCATTTACATAATTGAATGTATTTTTACTAGATATAAAAACTATGGAATTTCGTATAATTTGATAATTTTAACTAGTTTTCTAGTAAAATGTGTACAAAATTTTTCTTAATTTCAGTACGATTCAGTGAAATTAAAATTGTGTATCTTCCAAAATACACTATGAAAAAATATGGAAATTTTATGGTGCATTATGTTGGTCATTCTTCTTTAATAGGTGATTTTTATATTTTTTATTTTTTAACTAATATAATGAGAAACATGGTGTTTTGTTAAACATCTTCAAAATCTGCATTTTTTTCATATTGGTTCAATTCAAAAAATTCTAGTAATTATGATATGCATATGTCAGCTTCGTGTATATAGCCATGTAGAAGTAGAGTTTGGAAATATTGTTGCAGCATATTTATATAAACATCTCCTCTATATTGAAAATTGTTTATATCTAACCTCTAACATCAAACTCCTACACATCTCCCCTATATTGAAAAATGTTTATATCTAACTCCTAACATCGAACTCTTACACATCTCCCACATACTAGGTTGTAGGGTGTCTCTAGATGAAATTATAAAAAATTAAGATATGAGTTAATCATATAAAAAATTAAAAAAATGTGTAACCAAATTCTTAACCATGGAGATTCACCCCCATTTTATCATGAATATTCTTTATTTGTAATTGGACTTTATTACAATATCATGAGCCAATATGATGCCTTACTAATACCATATGTCCAAAAAACCATAACTAATGTTCATATGACATTTTTATAATTAATCAATTTAATTAAAATACAAATAGACATAATTAGTTTTGAGGTAAATCTCAACCTTTGATTTGTGAATACTACTAAAAATATTTCAAAATATTTCTTAAAATTGAATCTATGTCATCCATTTAATAATTATTTATTATTAAATTACAATTGTGAAAATTTCATTTCATCAATCATCATAATTTTATATCATCATCATAATTATACATTATATTCATTAATATATACATTTTACCATTAATATTAAAATTTGTTAACATATTATCCAACAATACATAAACTAATAAATTGTTAATACCTAAAAACATATAATAAGTATTTGTAATGACCTTCAATATTGTGCTTTGACTAATCCATATAAAACCAAAAAATATATATAAAATCCTTTACATATTTAAATTCCTATTCAAATTTAATAAAATATTTTAAGAAATTATGCTCTTACCTAATTCATAATGCCTTTATGATAAAAAGTATTTTAAATAAATTTATTAGGTTATATATTAAATCTCAATTTAGAACAAATATAAACAAATAATTTTAAATTTTAAATCAATATAAAACTAGGTATCTTAATTATTAAAAAATAAATATGATTTAATGTTTTTTTTTTTTTTTTTTCTCTAAATTGAATAAATTGTTGGAAATTGGTTGTCATTGATGTTAACCAAAGCATCAATAGATGAATCCCTACATTTAATGAGGTAAATGAATGAAAAGATTAGTGTTTTTTCTAGCATGACCATCATCAAATGATAGTGATTGTCATACCATTCCTATCGATAGATGGCATGCCACACAACTCCTCACTGTAGTTGAGGATATATGCCTCACCAAAGGCAAATTCTTGATTGATAAATCTTGGCATTAATAATTCAAGAAAATATTGATTAATTTTTTTGGTGTCATGTTAATATAATTATACTTTAAAAAGAGAAGAGAAAATAAGCATGGAGAAATCATCTTCAAATTATGGATAAAGGTCGACGTCTTTAAAGAATTCAATTTAAGAATTTATCCCTCTTACTACTTCAGTCAACTCCCTATTATTGGAGCATTTCTAGGGCATGTTGGGCCTAATCTAGTCCCCTCCTTCCTTTATAAATAGAGTGACAGATTCATCTTCAAAGACATGATTTACATGCTCATCTTCTAACAAAATTGGTATAATTTCCTAAGGCTATAATAGTTACACAAATCAAAGGAGTAAGCCACTTTTATATGAGTACATTTGGGTTTATTTTATTTCCTTTTGGTCAATTTTTTCGTTGGGACTAAGGAAACCTTTGTTAGCACATATTAAACCTTGTATGTGGCTTTTTGTGGCATATTTTGACCTATGACTAAGGCTAAATTCTTACCCTCTCCTGAGGCCAAAATTTTGAGCAGAGCTCTAGCTTTTTAGGAATAATTTAAGCCTATCTTCTAATCTTTTTCATCCCCTTTAAAGGTCAAACTTGACCAGTTTAAGGGACTTCCTGATGTTTAATTTGGAGCCTTATAAGGAACTCATTTACTAGTTTTACAGTCTATTCCGAGGCTAAATATGAAACATCCTAGCTTGCTTATTTTGGACCTCTCCTAAGGCCACTTCTAAGGGAAATATGAGTTTGTTCACTCACAGGTCTAAGGTAGTAGTTTATTGATTGCTTGAAGAAAGATTTAGCCATCCATTCTAGTAGAATAAAAGGAAAAAATAGGTCATAGTTAGGGCCAATGTGAAACCCCTTTTGGACCATAAAGGAAGAATATATTAGGCTTTTTGAAGGATTTTTTTGAGGAAAAAGTTTAATATCTATCTTAAATAATGCACTGAGATTTTAAGGCTTGTTTCCATTCTCCTAAAATTGCTTAGAAATATGGTGTTCTAGGCTTGACAGGCCACCATAGAAGGCCCCTAATTAGGTTCTATATAATACCACGTGTTGTTGAGCTTACCTTTTTCTAAAATTAGCACCAAATTCAATTCAGGAGTAGCTGCAAAGGGGAGCTGTTAAGGTCAAGATTAAGGATCCAATACTCAAATTTTATCCATATTAGAACTCATAACTAATTAGAGGTCGTGTGGAAATGGATCTAAGTTATTAAGCCCATTTTTTTTAATCATTACTGACCATATCTGAGTTTATCCCTTGTGTATACTTGGGCAACCCTAGTTGTGAAGGAACAATGCATTGGAATGAATCACCATGAGCTTGATACTTCACCTAATTATAGAGGCTACAAATTAAGGATAATATACTTAAATATCTTCAGACATCATGTTGTCCACAATTATTCCTTAGTAATCCTTGTTTGGAATCATTCATCAATATGATTCATACCTTTTTTGGCATTTCCCTTCCTCTCAAGAGTTTGTTAGATTTTTTCGACCTCTATTCCAAGATGTCAGTTTGTGATTAAAGGTGCTAAGATTATTTCTCAAAAGCAAAACTTATCATAATGGATTGAAACCTGAACGACCGTGTAGTGCTCGTCGTTCGGAATCCAACACAATTCCTTTCACACAAAATGGACTCCGTAGGGCTTTAGAAATGAGTTATTTTTGTTTGCGCAAACAGGAAAAAATTGGGAAAAAAGGCAAATAGGTAGCCCAGTCAGCAGTCCATACTGCTGACATGGCATGTTGACTGGGCAGGGTCAAATTTGGTAAATTTCCTCCATGGAATGTGGGAATTCCAAGTGGCAGTATCTGGCTGGTTTGAATTTTAGGTTGGTTGGAAAGTTTTTATTCACTTAGGGAAGGCCAATGAGGAGGAGACACGAGGTGTAACCATTGGATGCCACCTGCCCCCCTCATGGTGCATTGTAAAAGTTTGTTTGAAGGATCGAAAGGGAAAGTGAGGTTTGAACACAGGACCTTTGCCTCGTTAGTGCCACACACCACCGCCTATGCTACGCATCAGATCTTAACCTTACTACTTTCCCACAGATATTTGAGTTTTCAGTATTGCACCAGTGGGGGAAGTGGGGGCCGGCCCCCAAAATATGACCGCAACATTAGAACCACTGGCGAAGCACTAAACTCTTATCCCTAAGCACGAAGTTCAAACTTTACTATGAGTTTATTAACACAGTAATCCTCATTTATTATTACAAATATGGTTTTATCCATAAGCGCGGATTAAGCGCTAAACTCGCTAAATTAACTTTAAGGCAGTTTATTGTAATTCATAGGGATTAGTTTAGCGGTCCACCAAATCCGTCGGAACTGCTACTTTGGCACCAACTAGCGCGATTTAGTTCCAGTTAACTAAATTTAGGTAGAAAATTGTGGACAAAGTGTTAGAGGTCATAACTTTTGGAGTTTTCAACCAAATCAGGAGCAGAAAGAGGTTAGATGGCCATTTTTGGGCATTTTGAACTAATTGGTGCAGGTTTCAGGAGCATAAAAGCATTTGTAAACACATCATTTTGAAAATTTAAGCATAATATAGAGGCCCAAGCAATGGAAGATGAAAAAAAGGAGATGCAACCCAGGAGGGGTGAACTCCTTCATCAAATCCCCATGTTGATGTGTTGTATGGTGATGTACTGTACTTTTATTTGTTGGTGTTCAGTCTTTATTTTATGTTAATTTTTTCATAAAAATCACACACGAGACTCAATCACTTACATATAAGACATTGTTTACAAAATTTGAAAGAGGAATTAGCACATCAATTCTAGCAAAACTTATTTAGATCAGTTTTGAACCTCTCAAATCCATGCCTCATCAATGTGTGTGAGTTCAAAGGGGGGAATCATTCTACCAAGAAGAGTTCCATAGGGGAAACACACACATGCATCATTGGTTGGACTATTTTTCTGTGTGTTATCAGGATGTGATGTCAGGTCTTCTCTAGGAAGTAATTAATTGATTTGAGGGGGAAGCCTTCGTGCATAGAACTCCCCTCTCAGAAATAGAGGTCCTGGTATAATGGGTAGAATGGATCCCAGACACAGGGGACAACAATGGTTGTTTCAACCAGAATATGAAAACTATTGACGTTTATTGCTAGATGAAATTTTTATTAGGGCACACGCTTGTGGACTAGAACTAGTACCGAGAGATGTCCTTCTTTACTTGGAGCAGTTACACCAAAAACTAACATATTTGGGTTGTAGAATGGATAGAAAAGTGTAGCATCTTGGCATACCTCCTTAGCCAGTAAAAGCTCTTGAAGACCCAAAGGAACTCGTCTAGGTTGCAACCTCATATTTGAACCCCTCAACTTAGATGTAGGATAATGATGTTTTGTGTTTCCTATGTTATAGATACTACTAGAAAGAGAATATTAGGCTAGTGTTCTAGTTATATTTTGGACTTTGTGATCTCTTTTTTTAGTTATCATTGTCCTCTCTATGGAATTTTTTTCATGGTCTTCTCTCCTTTGTGAGAAACTAGGAAGGTTATTCATACCCTTAATGTAAATCAAGTTTTTTGAAAGCAATACAATTCACTTTTTAAAAAAAAAAAAAATTTATTATACACTTACGAAATCTCAAATTGATATGAATATAAACCAATATTTTAAATTTCTAAAAAAATTTATTCACATTGAGAAATTGTTTATGTGTTACTAATGGACATATCAAGATATATAGTAAAAAATTAAATTAAATTGAGAACATGAATTCTTTTAGTTGTTTCTATTATAAGTATGAAAAGAAATACACTTAAATTAAGTCAAAACCAACTTTCACAATGTCAATTTTTTTTAATATATTTAAATGATTTTAAAACAATTTATTTTAATTAAAATTATTTTATATTTTTAGCTTTTGGTAATACCATTTTGAATAAAGTTGTTTATTTTTATTATTTAAAATACATTTTCAAATATATAAATAAATTCAAAAACATAAAAACACTACTAATATAAATTTAATAAAACAAATATATTAAACTCATATAAAATATACACCACACAAAAAAACACATTTACACTACTCTAAACAAATATATTAAACTCATATAAAATATACACCACACAAAAAAACACATTTACACTACTCTAATTTAATTTTCAAACATGTAAAATATATATATTCACCGACTTTTAAAACAGATGTCGAAATAAAGAAATGTCCAATGAGAATCAATCTTGCTTAATAATTCATAATTGCCCCCAAAAAATAGAGTAATTAAAAATTTGCCAAAATAAATAGAGTAATTAATCGATTAATAGCCTGTCCTTTCTATATTCTAGGATTCATTTAAAAAATAATAATGGAGGTTGACTTTAGTCCTCTCAATACTTCCAACTACCTACACCTGCTGCCTGAAACAGCAAATATAAACTGGTTTCTCTCACTGAAAATCCAACGGACAGCCTATTATTATTATCCGTTACCCTAAAATCGACATTCTAATGTTATCAACTCGCTGAAAATCTCACACGCCTAATAATGGTAGCTTTTGAAAATCATATATGTATATTTCACAAGTCCTCAAACAGCTGTGTTGCAGCAATCAATATTTCCTAACAACCTACAGCCGCTGCCTGAAACAGCAAAAAATCTAAACCATTTTTCTCTTCCTATCGACCCGTTAGAGTAGGTCGACTTAAAGCATAAAAGCTCTCCATCTCACACTGAACATCCAACGGACAGCCTATTATTATCCACAACCCTAAAAACGGCATTCTAATATTATCTACTTTTGCCAAAATTTTCATAGGCCTAATAATGGCAGCTTTTAAAAATCATCTATGTATATATCTCCGTGGAAGTATATTCACAACAGCTCAAAGTGCTGTGTTGCAGCAATGGGAAGAGGCAAAATAGAGATCAAGAAAATAGAAAATCCAGCGAGCAGGCAAGCCACCTTCTCCAAGCGAAGAGCAGGTCTGCTTAAGAAGGCCAGAGAACTCTCCATCCTATGTGATGCAGACGTGGCAGTACTCATATTTTCAAGCTCAGGGAAGTTCTTCGATTACGCCAGTTCAGATATGAAAAGCATAGTGGAGCGTTACATGGCAAACTCTGAAAAATTACCATCGCCGCAATCAGAATCCCCGCGTGCCCTAGTTGAGTGCAGCGATAATAATGACGATAATAATGATGATAAAAACCATGATTTACAGTTAGCGAAGCTGAAGCTTCTGGGCGATCAGCTGCAGTTGATGTTGAAACATACAATGGGAGAAGATCTACAAGGATTGGATACTGAACAATTGCTGCAGCTGGAAGAGAAAATGGAAGTGGGGATGGGGCGGGTGAGGGCGAGAAAGAACCAGTGCATGCTCAGCCGCATAAAGGAGATAACGAATACTGAGAAGGATGTGATGGAGGAGAATCGGAGTTTGCGGAGAAAGGTGCAGAATATCGTGAATAATGACTTTGTGACAGCTGCTCCTGATCCCAGTCTTCTTAATTAAAATGGTGGGAATATCAAATTCCAAATTGTTTTTTGATCGATCGATTGTCATAGCCATATAATCCTTGGAAGGCAAGAATCTCTGGAATCGATATGATTCTGCTGATAATTGGTTCCTTGGTATTATCGAGGTAGTGCTCTGATTTATATCACGCTGTTGCGTTGGTCGAAAGTGTCTAGATTTATGAAAATTATAATAAAATATCTTGAACTAATCATAGGGTTTTCACTTAATCTTTTTATACATAGTGGGGAAGTTTAGTTTATGATATTTTAGTTTGTCGGAAAGAAAATTATTAAAATATTATTGGTGATTATTTGTGAATGTTGGTTAATTATTATTTTTAAATGTTGTTAGAATGATTACTTGATTATATACAAATTTTTCTCAAATTTAAATTATAAATGTCAATTCTACGCCCAAGAAAATAAATTCTAAACCTAAAAAAAACAATTTCCAGATCTTCCAAAACAGTAATTCAATTTCATCTATTTTCTATATTTATATATTTTATTATTTCCTCAAAATGCTATAAAATTTTGTTGTAGACTTTTATAATCAAAGTATATATGCTCTCCAAACTCGAATAAAATTTAGTTTTTCGATTAATGCCCAAAAGTTACTTTGTGTTCTTATTGGGTGTAGTTTCAAAGTGTGAGGAATTCTCCTTTTCGGGGGTTTAAAATAATGGAAAGAGTACCTTGTATTTTTTTCCCTCAAATCCAGTAATTTTTTTGTCGTAGGGAGTACATGCACACAATATTGATTGTAGAAGATGGCATAGGGTTCAAAGAAGGATATAGGGATTGAAAGGCCGTCGGGGGATAACTTAATATGGTTTTGATTCTAGTTTAAGATCATAGTATTCTTCATAGAGCAGCAAAGAGGTGATACTCTGGTGCCAGAGGTAATCAATCATATGGACTTTCTCACCTGCATCTCAAATGCATGTATCCATTATCTTCTCACCTGCATCTCAAATGCATATATTAACAACGAAAAGGAAACTATTTAGTGATAATTACAATGTTGAGATCTCTCTGTCTCTTTCATTATTTCGGTCCATTTGCCAATTCGTTGCCGTGCAAATTCAATGGAGACATCGCTAACAAAAAAAACTCAAGTTCCGAATGCCCAACTGCCATAGTTGTACAGAGCAAGCTGCAGTGAAAACTGGTGATTATGTTAAATAATGATAAACCAAACCTTATTTGGTTTTATTTCATCTCCAGCGACACCGTAATCAAATAAAAAATATGAAAACAAAAATACGACGATATCAAATTTTACACCCACCTTGCTTAATTAACTTTTAGCCTTGCACAAGAGAAACCAAAACCCTACAAGTTAAAACCCTAACAGAAAAAACATTCAAGAAAAAGTTAGGTTAATGGCACTGTCGAAATTGCACTTTCTTCCCCCGGTTTTGATACACATTTGAGCTTAATACATCTTCTCAACCATGCTAAGAATATATAAGAAAATTAGACAGTGTTGAATCTTGATTAGGGTTCGTGTAACAATCTATACATGGCATGTTATTAATTGAATTTAAATAAATTTATTTTTAATTTTATTTTTTTATATAATTTGATTAATAATGTTAATAAAATAAGATTTTAAAATATTCTATTCATATTTTATAAACAATTTAAAAAAAAAAACTCCAAATCAATAACATAAATTTTCACTATGGAACTTTGCACGTTCAAATTAATTCAAACCAATTTCTATTATATTTTAATATTTTTCATTAAAATTTCATAATATAATTTTAAATAAAATTATACTAAAAATATATAAACAAATTCATAAACATAAAAAAAAAAATATCCCAAAACAAACTAATAGAATTTTTATTTATTTTTACCGCACTTTAAAACAGATGTTGAAAAAAAATATCCGATTAAAATCGAATCTAACTTAAATTTAAAATAAACTAATTTAATCTTCAAATCTAATTAAAATTAATCTAATTTTATAATTTCTCAAAATAAATATAGTATATAATTTTTGAGAGTGTAAATTTTTGTGATCAAAATTTATTATTCAAATTATTTTTTTTTATGGAAATCATATCATAAATCATAGAATCAATAGATTTCAAACTACTAAGTGTAATTCATCTTCAAGATAATGATGATTGTGTTGATCAATTACATAAATATATAATACACATATAGCAATCATCAAAACCATAAATAATAAAAATATAATAAAATAGACATTAAGAAACCAATATTAATAATTACACATTTTACCCATTTTAACTATATAATAAAATAATATTAATTATAATTTTAGAATTAGAAATAAAGTTAGAAAAACAAATGAAAATAAATCAAAAATAAAAATAATAATCAAAATCAATAAAAATAAATAGTAATAAAAATATAAATTAAATGAGAAAAAAATATACAATTAATAATTAACAAGTCAACCAATTAAAAAATTAATATGAATAATAATCAAACAAAAAATTGAAGTTGTAATATTAATGAATTATAATTTTTAACTCATTATAAATATCTAATAAAGTAATATTAATTATAATTATAAAATTACAAATAAAAAAACCAAATCAAAATTCAAAATACAAACTAATTTAATAAAAATAGATAGTAAAAAATATATAATAAATAAAAAAATATAAATAATAACCAAACTAAGAAACTAAAAAGGAAAAATTCAATCAATTAAAAATTAATATTAATAATAATCAACCAAACAATTGAAATAGAAAAAACCAAATTATGAGGCAAAAATAGGAAAAGGAAAATTACTAGGAATAGAGAGACGAGATCGAACAAGTACTAAATTTCGACCCGTCATCCCTATTCAGCATATGAGAAATTTTCTCAATTTCAATAGCTTCTCTAAATTTTCAATGATGGAAATGACTCTGGACTCCTGCAAACAAACATGGTGCAGTCTTCACTGTATGTTCAACCAAAGAAAAGGACCTAGTTCCTCAATGTCTAATATCACCAACATGCTCTTGAATTCTCTTATTAATAGAATGACCAGTTTCTCCAATATAGGGGATACCACAGGAACAAGGGATCATATAAACACCTTTCATGTCCTTTGAGTCCAACGTGTCTTTAACAAAATGAAGGGAACTCGAATGGTGTTTGAAGATATAAAAGAGGAAGAGATATTATGTTTCCTCAAAATCCGAGTGATTATGTCAGTAGTACCCGATATAAAAGGGAAATGAAGACTACCCAGTTAATCATTTTGATCTCTCTTTGGCTTCAGACCTCTAATAGCATTTAAGAAAGCCTTCAAACCTTTATGTTTACTATAGTCATTCTTCTCAAAGACCTTAAGGATATGGGTCTTCTCTTCATCTAAGTGCTCATCATCTGAAACCCTAACATCTCTTCTGGCCAATGTGCTGAGAGAACCACATTTTTTAAAAGGAAAATGATGAGATCTATCAGCAACTCTTCTGGCCAATGTGCTGAGAGAACCACATTTTTTAAAAGGAAAATGATGAGATCTATCATGAATATATTGCTCAGTGTGAGAAAGAGCCATTATCATTTCTAAGGATGAGAACATCCCAAAAAGGAAGGCTACCATCAATCTCAGTTTTCATAGTGAACTTAATGGAGCTAGACCGATCATTCAAGTATTGGTGAAAAGAATCCAACTTGTGATGACCATGAGACTAGTTTATAAAGGTGTCATCTATAAACTGCTTCCAAATCTTAGGTTTTAAAGGAGCAGAAGCCAAAGCTCTTGATTTGAAATCTTTGAAATCTCGATACTGCAAAATTTGTAGAAAATTGTCTTACCTCTATCTTTTTTAGCTTTGAAGGAGAATTCCATGAACAGACTTGTGGAAGATTTCAAATCAATAGCTTTGGTTTCTTCTCCTTTCAAACCTAATATTTGGAAGTGGTTTGTTGATGGCACCTTTATAAAGTGGTCTCATGGTCGTAAAAAGTTGGATTATTTTCACCAACACTTGAATGATCAATGTAGCTCCATTAAGTTCACTATGGAAGCTGAGATTGATGGTAGCCTTCCTTTTCTGGATGTGCTCATCTCTAGAAATGATAATGACTCCTTCTCTCACCGAGTCTTTCCGAAGAAAACTCACATTAAGCAGTATCTTCATGCCAACTCTCATCATTTTTCTTCTCAAAAAATTGGTGTTCTCAGCGCATTGGCCACAAGAGCTCTTAGGGTTTCAGATGATGAACACTTAGATGAAGAGAAGGCCCATCTCCTTAAGGTCTTTGAGAAGAATGACTATAGTAAATGTCAAGGTTTGAAGGATTTCTTAAATGCTAGCAAAATTATAAAGCCAAAGAGAGATCAAAATGATTAAGTGGGTAGTGTTCATCTGCCTTTTATCCAGGGTACTACTGCAAAATTGCTCATATTTTGAGGAAACATAAGATCTCTTCCTCTTTTATACCTTTGAACATTATTCAAGGTTCGCTTAATTGTGATGAAGACACATTGGCCACCAAGAGCATGAATTGAGGAGTTTATATGATCCCTTGTTCCCATGGTATCCCCTATATTAGAGAAATTGGTCATTCTATTAATAAGAGAATTCAAGAGGTTGCTCCTAATATTAGACATTGTAGAACTAGGTCCTCCGCTTTGGCTGAACATGCGGTGAACACTATGCACCATGTTTATTTGGAGAAGTCCAGAGTCATTACTAGGGTTGAACATTTCCATCACCGAAAATTTAGGGAAGTTATTCAAATTGATAAGAGGCCTTGTAAGCTGAATAGGGAAGATGGGTGGAAGATTAGTAGTTGTTGAATCCCATCTCTCTATTCCTAGTAATTTTCCTTTTCCTCTTTTTGCCTCATAATTTTTTTTTTTTCTATTTTAATGTCTGGTTGATTATTACTAATATTATTTTTTATTTGGTTGACTTGTTCCTCTTTAGTTGCTTAGTTTGGTTATTATTTATATTTTTTTGATTTATTATATATTTTTTACTATTTATTTTTATTACACTAGTTTGTATTTTGAATTTGGATTTATTTTCATTTGGGATTTTATTTTAAATTTATTATCATAATTTAATATTATTTTATTGCATAGTTATAATAGGTTGAAAATTTTAATTATAATATTACAATTTCAATTGTTTGTTTGAATATTATTAATATTAATTTTTTAATTGGTTGACTTGTTGCTTATTAGTTGTATATATTTTTTATGATTTAATTTATATTTTTATTATTATTTATTTTTATTGATTTTGATTTTTGATTTAATTTCATTTGGTTTTCTAAATTTATTTCCAATTTTAAAATTATAATTAATATTACTTTATTATATACTTAAAATAGGTAAAATGTGTAATTATTAATATTAGTTTCTTAATATATATTTATTATTTTTTTTGTGCTAGGAAGTTAATTTATCAAATTTATAGTTATTTTTTTTGAATTAATTCTAATATAGATTTAGCTGGCCTACCTATTTCTATTTGAGAGGTCAAATTTTTTATTTTTAATATAGTATAAAAATTTATTATAAACTGTTTGTTAAATCAAAAGTGAAGACCATTATTATTGGTTATCATCAGTGATTATAGCTTATCATAGTTATGGAAGGAAACCATATTATTTAAAATGAAAAACCATGTTCTATTTAAAATAATCAACTAGTGATCTACATAGTGCAAGCTTTTCCCCAAATATTTTTTTATTTTTTCCACAATTAAGTTAAGTTATAATATAAGAAAGACTATCAAGTCATATCATTATATTAACCCAATATTATCTTTTTCATCTTTTCTTATAGTATCTTTCGGAAATGTAGTATTTTTTTTGGTACTCCCAGTCCTAATCAATGGTTGTATATATGTATTTATTTTTCAAGTTCAAATAAATTTATTTTTCAATTCATTAATAAAATTTTCTTTGTCGTTTTCTTTTTTCCTTCAAAATCACATTAAGATTATTGGGTCAACTTCTTTCCAACTACTCACTTTGGTTTATAATTAGTACTAAGATTGGGTCAACTTTTTTAGAACTACCCACTATGGTTTATTATCAGTAATAATATGTAATGGTTGGTTGTATTTTAAATTAATGGGAAGGGAAGTTTGTAATTTTTTTCCTCAATTTTAGTAATATTTGTATGGTATATATAAAATTTATGGTACAAATATTGCAATTGCATTTATAAGTTATGGTAGAAAAATACGAGGTTGTTATTCACATGGCCCAAAAGCTATGATAAGACCTTAAAACTTATAATACAATCGAAACTTATAATACAATCAGATGTTTGAAAACTATTTTTTGCAATAAAAATAAATATTTGTTTTTTAAAGTTAAACATTATAAGTTGTATTCGTCTCATATTCAATACAAAAATAGATTGTTAGAGTCCTATCTTAACCACCAATAATAAGTTACATAATTATCTACTATATATTTAAATTTAAAACATAGAAATTTTAAATATATTAAATTCTCTTAAAATTTAAAAATATAACATTTATAATACAGTTAAAAGTAATTTTTTTGAAATATATTAAATTCCTTTTAAATGTTAAAGTATAGTAATTTAAACTTAAAAATAGAGTAATTATAGGACAAGTCCAATATATTCACTTTTCTTTCTATTTTCGTAATTTGAAATTAAATTGATTCGTTGATTTAGTTAGAATTATTTAATTACCCAAATGTCATAACTTAATATTAGGGGATAAAATTTATTGAAATTTTATGATTAATGCCTAAAATCTCAATTTTTTGAGATGTAATTAAATGATTTAATATTGTTGATTCCTAATATTTAATAAAAATTGATATGGAAAAAACAGAAATAAAATGCTGTTACTTAGCGCTAAGGTAAAGGCAAGGCTAGCATCCAGCAAATTAGTTCATTCAATTTGAATGATAATTAGTGAATCGCCAATCACTATCTTGGATGGATGTTATGTGCTTTAATTTTTTTTTAATTCTTAATCATAATTTTAAAATTGGAAATTAATATTTTAATTAATCCATGTTTCGAACTACACGGACCAGAATCAATGAACCATTTTAAAAAATTTAAAATAATTATTTTTAATGAAAAATGTATTTTTTAAAAATTTGAATGATTAAAAAGAATATCCAAAGTTTTTTCACATATATACTATTTAGGAGTCAATAGGTATCAAAATGGCTCTAAGACCAATATATTTCAAGTTTCAACAATAAAATACATAATAGTTGAGGCTCTAAATGGTTTCTATATTTCAACTCTGTAGACCATGTTATAAGCTACTCGATGATAGGCCTCATCAATATGATCATTAATCAAACTCATCACCACTATTAGAAATGGGATCAATAGCATAAGTTATTTAAACATAATCTAGCACAAAGTCTTCAGACTCCTCAAAGGCATCCTCAGTAACACTAACATAACATAAAAAAAATATCTAGAAACAAAATTTAAGTTTGATGCATGGAAATTTCAATATTTAACCAAAACTAACATAATTGCTAGTTTTCCTTCAAAGTTATATCTATGTGTTTCATTTAAATGATATATTTACCTACGCAAACTCAATTTTTTTTTCTAAAACTATAAAAGTGTGTAAAATAGTTTGGAGAAATTGTTAATATATCATAATTTCAAAATATTATGCTCTATTATTTCTCAATAACTAATGATGGCTTTTTATGTAACAAATATTGTGTCCTTCTAAATATATATGATTGTGCATCAGCCTTAATATCAAGGCAACCATAAAAATTATATGGTTGGTAAATGTTAATATACCTCAAAATATTTATGTAGCCCTAATATGAAGGCAACCATAAAAATTATATGGTTGGTAAATGTTAATATACGTCAAAATATTTATGTGACAGCTGCATTAATGATAACTAGTTATTAACTAGTTAAAAGACATTTTTAATTATTGTTTTAAGAAAATAATGGAATCAGTGATGGAAAATAACTTGATAAAAAGTAAAAGCTGATGGTAAATGTTTTCCAAGAACTAGAAGGTGGTTGGGGACAGTTGGAAACAGTTACTTGCTCCTATGGGGATAAGAGATTGATCCCAGTGAGGAATAGGGGTTCTGTTCATGGACGAAGGGAGAGTGACAATTTTCCAGAGCTGGTAGTGACCAGTGGAAACACTCAGAAAATCCCGAATTATTTCTGGAACTGACTGGACTAGGTGTCCTCAGGTCACAACAAAAATATCCAATGTCAACCCGTACCTTTCAGGATTGGAGCACAGGGGCAAGAGGAGGACGTAATCGCCTCTCTTGACGGTTGGGGGACCACAGCTATAAACTGTATAATTAGATAAGTAAACTGTGATATCTTTGTGATTAAATACTATAATATCTTCCTTATAAGTATGCACAGGTAATAATATACTAATGTCAAGAACAATAAAAATTCTAAAGATAAGTGCTGGAAAAGCATGAGTGAACTTTTTTCTTTATTTTTTGAAAAAAAAGAAACTTACGAATTTTTACTAAATCATTGTGTTGTAAAATAGAAGCAGAACAGTCTTTGTAGTATAGTTCAAGACTCTTTAAATTATATCAAGAAAGATTTATATATTTTACAATGATTCTTTTAGACAATATATAGCTATTTTTGTGGTCTGGAATGTTGTATAAAAGAAGAGTAAATACGAATATATCAACAAGGAGTCTTTCAAATGACAAGTTATTGTAGAGAAGATCGTTGGCCGAGGGTATAGGTGAAAACCTTAACCCAGGACACATCGTCTCTCATCATAAACACGCGGACAGTAAACAAGGTGGTCTAGTCACCTGAAACAAGCTACAGATATAAAATTTAACTAGTAAGAATGGATTTAAACTTCCAAGAAAGAGTGGAAATGCAGTATTTAAGAACTCACTTCAAATTACCATTAACTACTACTTATGCATGACTGTTAATTTTGCATTAAAATAGAAACACACTAAACCCATATGTAGTGCAACTGTTAATGTATTCAAAACTGAGGTCAGCCAAGCGTTCTGGTTCTAACCAAGATAATTTCATCATTAATATAACAAACAAGAATCTGAAATGTTCCTAAATATAGATACATAACTGTCTATACTTGTAAAAGAAAAAAATTATGCCGCTTTGAAGAAGTATAGGAGAAGAAAGAAAAATTCTGAGATATGAGACCAGTGGGTCTACATTTTGTATATTTCTTTACAAAAATGATTACTCGAGCTACACGAGAGAGCTAAGTATCAAAAATAAAATATCGACCAAGAACAAATTCGGTCCTAAGGAAACCCTCAATGTATGTCCTTTACAACTCAATAAGTAAAACTCAAGGAAATATGTAAATCGAGATTTGAAAACTTTTCAAGGTCACAAAGACAATGGCATTGCTTCCGATAGCACAGTAGGTCGAGAATAAGACCGAAAATCATCAAATAAGAGAATGAGGTACATGTTGGTGCAGTAATCCATTAGCAGAAGAAACCATAACTGATGAAGTTCAATAGAATGGAATCGATTAGGGAGTTCATTACCTGTGAAGTCAACAACCAAAGGGTTAAGTATCTGAACTAATAATGAGAAAATTGTAGGAAAATTTCAAATGGAACTGAAATAACACCGTAAGGTTGATAATCACCTACCTTCTTGAATAACCAGAAGCAGAATCTCCAGGCACAGTCCTTAGAGAGACAATGGTTGTAAAATCAATGAGAAGTCTATGAAATTAGAGAAAGACTATTAAAAAAATTAAATAATTCGAGGCAAGGACTGTAATAAAAAAATTACGATCAGAATGACAATTATTACCCAATCGAACTGTTTGCGAGGGAGCATCGGAAGAAATGCCCGATGGTTAGAAACTAAATGGACTTCCTACTTTGGGAGAAGGCTTTTCTCTGAGTTTCATACAACAGGATAAACTAAATTAAAAAAAAAATATCTGAACAAAGCCAAGATTTTAGAAATTAGTATAATGTCGAATGATACAAAGATAAGCTCAGGTATATGGAGAACCAAGGTTTCTTACCTGGGGGTGTGACTGTTGAGAGTGTTAGAATCCTCTCACAGCATGATCCTATCCCTCAAAAAATGCAAATATATCTCGTGGAGAAAGAAACCAAGGATGAGCTAACAAAGATTTGTGGAGACAGCAAGAATGAACTAAGGAGGAAAGGCTTATGCTTTGTATGCAAGGGAGTTTGGGCACTCGACCATTCATGTCCAGATGATAAGGAGGCAACAAGGATGGAAAAATTAGAGACCTCTTTAGATCATGTGGATTCATCCATAGATGGGTTCATCGGTTTTCAGGAGAGGGCCTATGAAGGATCTAAGCAGTCAAGTACCAATTTGGTGAGCAGCGACACCATTTTCTTCAGAAAAAATTGTAGGACAAGTTGATTAGTCTGCTTGACAAAGTACATGATGAAAGGAAGGAGGTAATTCCTCCTGATGATGTGGTAGTTGAGTCTATAAATACACTGGAGGACATCCATAAAGAGTATGGGCAAACAGGTATAAACAACAGTACACAAGTACATCCATGTTGTACAACCAAAGAGGATGGACAATTTATCCTCACATGTAAAGAGGTCCAAGAAGAATACACTCAAGGAGAATCAAAGGAGTAGCCAGCCGTAATAAATCAATATGATAAGCATGATCATGCGGGGCAGCAGGACAAATATAGTATGCATGATGAGTCATTTCTAAAGGGCCAATAAAAGGCTCAAGTTGAAGTAGTGGGACATTTGGTGCAGTCAAATACAGAGACAGTTAGCATGGCACTAGAATTACTAGTAGAAGACTTTCGAGAAAGGATCAAGCATTTAAAGATAGATCTTATGTTGTTGAAGAAGTAATTATGGATAGTCTGAAACACTTCCTTACAAGAGAACAAAAAAATTGAGGAACTCATAGGGGTATGTGTCGAATCAAAGACCAAGTTGTCTAGTGTTGAGGAACGACTCAAATCCCTCATATGGCAGCAAGAGGAGTAAGATTGGGAGTTCTAGAGAAGCCCTCTACAGGAGTACATAGATAAGTCTTGCAACACTACCAACAACCCACCTTTATACATTGGGAAGAGAAGGGAGGAGTTCTCCAACTACATCATGTTGGGTAACCAAGTAGAGAAGCATGAATTGAGCATTAAACAACATCAACATAATAGATTTGTAGATATTCATCCCTCCCCAAGTATGGATTGGTGAGATATTATGAGTTGGTATTCTCTTGATAGGTTGATTCCTTGGAGGATACTCACAGTCGAGGGCATATTGCAGCTTGGGCTTTTTGGTGCGAGTAGTGATGGAGGGCTTAAATGGTACCATAAACCATAGGTCCCACGATTTAGATGGCATTGGGATCCGGGAGAATCCATTGGGGGTAGGATTGGTGAAAGGATTGTTTGGGATCTAGGTAAATCTATTAAGGGGAGGATTGGTCGGAGGATTGTTTGGGAAATTATGAATTATTATGCTAAATTGATTCTCATTGGAGATTTATTTATTTGGAAGTCTGTTTTAAAATTCAGAGAATATATATTTCTATATTTTGGTTTACATGTTTGAAAATTAAATTAGTGTAGTGTAAATGTTTTTTTTTTAAATTTAATATATGCGTTTAATATATTTGGTTTATTAAATTTATATTTCTTTTGTTTTTATGTATTTGAATTTCTTTATATATTTGAAAATACATTTTAAATAATAAAAATAAGTAATTTTATTCAAAATGGTTCTATTTAATAAAAAAAATTAAAAATATAAAATACTTGGAATTAAAATTTAAAATATATGGTTTTAAAGTAATTTAAATATTGCAATTTGAAATTTTTAAAATTGGTTTTGAATTAATTAAAGTGTATTTTTTTTTCATAGTTAGAATAAAAACAACTTAAAAAAAAATTAATGTTGTCATTTTTTTTAGTAAAGAAAAATATGTATCTCCATAAGTTTTACTCATCATCAGTAACACATAATTAATTTCTCAATATGAATCAATTGCTTTTATAAATTTAAATTAATGGTTTATATTTATACCAATTTGAGATATCATTAGTGTTCAATATATATATATATATATAATTTTTAAGTGAATTGTATTGCTAATCAAGAGTATGAATAACATTTCTAGTTTCTCATTAAATTTTCCATGGAGAGGACACTCATAACTGAAAAAAGAGATCACAAAGTCAAAAATATAACTAGAGCAGTCACTTAAGATGCTCTTTCTAATAGTATCTATAGCATAGGAAACACAAAACATCATCATGCTACATCTAAGTTGAGGGGTTCAAATAAAAGACTGCAACCTAGACAAGTTCCTTTGGGTCTTTAGGAGCTTTTCTTTGAGCCTCTGCTAATGTCTTGTACGAGTTTCCCTTTTGAGATGATTTTTTGTTTTTCTATTGAGAGTCCTTCCCCTTGATATATCTTGTTTTTTATGCTCTCCAATGAGTCTTCATCCTTAACCCAAATTAATATGGCTGCTAGTAAGAGTTTTTATAATTCTCTAGAAAGTGATATCTTCCATTACGTGAAAACCCTCCTAATGATCAAGATTTTCTGTCGTATATGCTCTGATATGAGGTCTAATGAATAAAAGAACATATGGATTTAGGCATGCAGACCTGGGACCACATACAAAAGTACACTATGAGTGGATCAATTCTTCTAGCCCCTCCATCAACCCTAGTGAAAGGAAGAAATGATTTCTACGATTCATATCAACTTCGATCTAGGGACAACACAACGAAAAATATTGAGAACCAAAAAATGCGATTAGTCTAAACCCCAATGCAACAAATCAAACCCTCTTTTCATCCACAATATATAAATGTAAAAGGGACTTGTGATTTGAGGGGAGCGAAAGAAAACCTTCAACGTTGATCACCCCAGTTCAACGAGCAAGTTTATCTGGAGGTATAGAATTCCCATATGTTCAGGTATTGACTGATTTTTTCCACAAAAATGACTTGTAGTCGTGGCCACCCACGGTAGGCTAATAATACAAGGGGAACATCTTCATATCCAAAATCCTTTTTTCCCTCTTCTTTTGAGGTCATGTTACTGCGAGTGGGTGGATTTTTCACCATAGGCGCAACCCAAATCCTTTCATGCCCAAAGCCATGGAGGAAACTGAATCCAACCCCTCTGATCGTCAAATTTCCTTCATTGCTAATGACAACCTAGCGACCTCTTGTTCAATTGTAATGATGAATTGCGTAGAACTGCATGAAGAAGACCACCTAGAACTTTGCTCCATTCTCTCACGAGAAACTCCTCTTATTATCCAACAATTAGGTCTTCCATAGGGAGTTAAGAATTTTATTATTTTACTATTTTTAATTTTTTATTTATTTATATGTTTAACTCATATCTTCCTTTTCAATAGTAATAATAATAATTCAAAATAAAAATATAATTTACGTAATATTTATTATTTTTTAATTTTGGCAATGTGAAATGTATTAGTAGATAAATATTTTGATGTATATTAATATTTACCAGCCATTGTCTCAAAATCCATCATTAGTTGTTGAGAAATAATAGAATATAATATTTTTAAATTATGATTTGTATCATTAGAGAATATATATATATATATATATATGAACAATTTCTCAAAACAATTTTACACAATTTTATGTTTTTAGAATTTTTTTTAAAAATTTTGTGTAGGTAAATATATCTTTGAAATTAGACACATAAATAGAACTTTGAAATAAAACTAGCAATTATGTTAATTTTGGTCAAATATTAAAATTTCCATGCATCAAACTTAATTTTGTTTCCAAATAATTTTTCATATGCTATGTTACTATTGTTGAGGATGCCTTTGAGGAGTGTGAAGTCTTTGACCGAGATAGTGTTTAAGTAACTTTTCCTATTGATCCTATTTCTAGTAGTGGTGATGAATTTGATTAATGATCATATAGATCAATCATTTGTATTAGGCCAATCTCCCAATAGATTATAACATGGTTTTTAGAGAGCTGAAATATAGAGGCCATTTAGAGAGTCAATAATTATGTATTTTATTGTTGATGTCTATTGGTTTTAGAGCCATTTTGATATATAGTCACTCCTAAATAATATATATATGAACAAACTTTGCACATTCTCTCTAATTATTAGGATTTTTAAAAAATTTCATCAAAAAAAATCATTTTATGTATTTTCTAAAAATGGTTCATTGAATTTGGTTCGTGTAGTGCGAAACATGGTTTGATTCGAAGATTGATTTCGAATTTTAAAACTATGTGTAATAGCTAGCTTAAATGCTAACTAATGATTAAGTTTATTGTTAAGATCCTAAGACATTTATTATTATTATTTTTGAAAAAAATATATTAGGAACACAGATTAAAGTTGATTAAATGAAATTAGTTATGGAATTGATTCCATAAGTGAAAGACTGATGGTAAAAATAATTTATTCCAACTGAGAAGTAGTTGAAGGGAAACAATTGGTCAAGAGAGAGGGATTTTCCTGAACTAGTAGAAACTAGTGGAAATACTCTCAGCTATACTGCGAGTTCTAGAAGGTGGATTGGACCGAAGTCTCCAAATCCCTTCCTAGCATTTTTTCCTTCTACTTGGCTCAGGAGTGGAGCATGGGGAAGGGGGTGAGGACGTAATTGCTTCATCCATAGTAGGGAGGAACATCAACAGTCTATCACAGATAAGTAAATTATACTAAATTTTTGATGGTAGATGAAGTAAACTGGTACTGATAAATCAAAAAATGAGACTCTGTACATTTGCTGTTTTATTTTAAGAAATTTGTTGAAAATGTCTTCAATCAATGAAAGTAGAAATTGTTGTGTGAGGACTATTACATTTATAGCTATACACCTTGTTCAAGATTTAGAGACTAGAAAGAGTGATTGTATTGTTGTGGAATTCTTACTATAATTACTGTTAAAGTGTTTCAGTTATTCACCTTATTTTATCTATCATAAGAAAGTTATTCTGATTCATAGTACAAAAGTAGGTGCAATGCTAACAGAGATAACCATATATTGTGTTAATGTCAGATAGTAGATGTTAAGTATATATATACATAAACTGGGCAAACCCAGGACTGAAAGTTTAGTTATGAGTGGGTAAGAAAACTTCGCTCGAATTCCAGAACTCCGAGGCTCCTGAAATACGGGACACTTGTTCCAATTTTTTATGACCTATACATAGACTTTAAATTAAATATAGTCGGTCCGGTCGACTTCTGTGGGTATACCTTGATACAGTAGAAATAACTAGTGGTGGCCTAAATATTTAATTAACACTATGAATCGAAGCTAGTCGAAAAGGTTCGTGGGTTGTATTACAAAATATTACAAAAATATTGTAAAACACAATTTAGTGACAGTATGGGAATAAGAACGAATTAAACATTTCCCAAGAAAAACATATATATTTTTTGTAAGCCTATAACTCTGCAGAAAATAAAAGCATAAGATTCGTAGCAGTTCCTTTGAATTAAATGAAATAGAACAATGAGTTAACATTCCAAAAAACCTATAGACAAAATAAAGATTAATGGAGATGCATGTGGGAACCATTGCAGGTACCTTTTTAATGATTCCGAACAAACTTGGAAATTGTTATCAAGAACTCAAAAAGGAACGTTACTAGAATTACTAACTATATATATATATATATATATATATATATATATATATATATATAACTGTTTTTACGATTAAAACTTAAATAAGAATAGAGTTCAACCCTAAATATTTAACTACGATTATCTCCTCAAGAATTTCATTAGACCAGAACCAGTTATAACCAAATCTAGATAGGTGGATGCAACCACGCTATATTTTTATGAAACCAGTTTAAAAACATATATCCAGAGGATTACACCAGATTCCTATAAGATAAGAGAGATGACATGCATAACTTTGTATAGCCATGGAGCAAAAACAAACATGCGCTACAAGTGTCTACGACCAGAAAATTTACCGTATGTCGTTCCTCAATCTCATTGCAGCGATAGAGTGAATTCATTCAAATTCCAACTTGAAGAAGGATGAAAAAATCTCGGCAGTTACCTAATAGAGAAATGGAGAATTACAACGCAAACATGGAAAGAATGAGAACCTAGTAAAAAAAAAATAAAGAAATTATACAACTATTTAACGACTGAAATCAGTAGAAGCGATAATATCTTCTTTTCTATAGTAAATGAACCATTAAAACATTTACCTGAAGGATAGGCAGAACAGTTATCTAGCTGAAGGCTCAATCTAGCTGCTGGCATCAACAACCGTCTTTGTCTCAAAGAAAATGAAGACAATGTACTGAGGGTAATACCTGCTATAGGCCTTGAAGGGTTGTCCAAGGGTTCATCCTCTATAGGGACAAAGCAGAATGCCGCAAATGCCAAGTAAATGGTTGGTAAGGAAATTCATTACCGTGCAAACCCTATAACTCCTTCACTGTTGGATCTCAGAACAATCAGATCTATGGTGTAGATCTCTACAGGTGTTCCCTTTAATTGCTTTCTATTGTGGAGTGTATATGCCAAGAAAACAAAAATAAATTCCATAAATTCTAACTGCTGCCATGTCGTGCTAACGAGTTGGAGAGTTTAATGTAGATAGGGATTCACACTGTCATCAGTACAATCATGTCATAAGAGTTGTCAAATAACCATATTACCTCCTCGTGAGACAGAAAAACCATAAACCTTGGTGTAACCAAAGTCTTGCTTGTGGTATGAGCAATGATTAATTAAGTTACAATGATTTGAATGTGAATGATTTTCAAAGTTAAAAGAGTAGATTTTAGATGTTAAATTGTGAATGTAGTCAAGTAAATGTGTAATGTTAACTCATGTAAATAATTTTTTTTTATGGTTGTAACCTTGACTGTTACACTATTATTAGGAACTAAAAACCGTTTAAGCACATAACAATCAAAATAGTGATTGGGGATTTAGTAATTATCATTCTAATTGAAGGAACTAATTTGTTGAGTGCTAAAATTGCCTTAGCAATAAATAAGATTAGACATTTCATTTATGTTTTTTTTTTCATGTAAATTTTTATTAAATATTGAAAAGAAACAACAATATTGAATCAATTAGTATTCCTTGCCACATCACAAAAAAATGTGACTTTAATCATAAATCATCGAGCTTCATTAAAATTCATCCCTTAATATCAAGTCATGACACTTGACAATAAAATGATTCTCCCTAAATTAGTGAATTCAATTCAATTTCAAATTACCAAAATAGACTGAATAATCAATATATTGGAATTATTATACTTTTAAGTTTAAAATGAATTTAATTTATTTTAAAAATAATTGTATTTCTAAATGTATTATAAATATTATATTTTTTAATTTGAAATGAATTTAATATATTAAAAAAATTTCTATATTTTAAATTTAAATATATTGTAGATAATTATATAATTAATTACTTATTGCTCCTTGTCAAGAAAAGACTCCAGCAATAGATTTGTTTATTGATCACTATTAATTTAGTATTGAAAAATACAACTTATAATGTTTAATTTTGCAAAACAAATATTTTTTTTCAATATTATTCAAAAATTATTTTTCAAACATTTGATTGAACCATAAGTTTTAAAGTCTTATTATAGCTTTTGGGCCATGTAGATAAGTGCCTCATATTTTTTTACAATAAATTTTAAATATAGTTGCAATATTTGTGCAATAATATTTTTACTAAAATATTAATAAAATTGAAGGAAAAAAAAATACAAACTTCTCTCCGAGTTTATATAATCTATACCCAATTATTACATCTTCAGTCTTAGGCCCGATGATGAACCAGAGTGGATAGTTTGAAACAAATTGACCCAATTTTAGTACTGATGATAAACCACAGTGGGTAATTGGAAACTCATAAACTACTAGTCTTAATATCAGTTTTAAAAGAAATCTTTTCAAAATATCAATATGAATAAGAAAAACAAAAAAAATAGAAGTAAATTTTGTTGATAATTAAAAAAATAACTTTTATTTCAATTTGCAAAATAAATACGTAGATACAACAATTTATTATGAGCGGAGCAACAAAAAAATCATTACATTTCAGAAAGATACTCTAAGAAAATATAAAAGAATAACATTGAGTTAATGTGATTATAAGATTTAATAGTCTTTTTTATATTATAAATTAAATTAAGTGTAGAAGATTGTGAAAAATATTTGGAGTAAAGCTTGTTCTATATGGATCACTAGTTTATTATTCTAAATAGAATATGGTTTTCTATTTTTAGATAGTATAGCTTTCTTTAGTTATAACTATTTATAATAATTAATGATAATATTTTTTTTTTTATTTAATAAATAATTTATAATAAATTTTCATATTATTTTAAATATAAAAAATGACCTTAGAAATAGAAATAGGTAGGCTTTGGAAATTTTTTTTCTAAAATTATATTAAAATTAATTCAAAAAAATTAATTATAATTTTGATAAATGGACCTTCTCGACCAACGCAACTACGTCGTATAAATCTTAGCACTACGTTCATAATACCAATCGCGAAAGTCAAACTCCATTAATTTTTAAATGAATTCTAGAATAACGAAAGGCCAGAACGTTAATAGATTATTTACTATATCTATTTTGGGAAATTATGAATTTAGATGGATTTTAATTGGAGATTTACATCTATTTTATGTTCGGTGAAAAAGAAAAAATAAATTGTCTGTGTTTGAAGATTAAATTAGTACAGTGTAGATTTAATTTAGATACACGATTTTAATTGGAGATTTTTTTTTTTCAACATCTGTTTTAAAGTTCGTTGAAAAAAATAAATAATCTGCTTACCTGTTTGTAGATTAAATTACTGTAGCATAAATGTTTTTTTATTTTATTTTAAAGATTGGTTTAATATATTTGGTTTATTAAATTTATTTAGTTTGTGTTGTGATATTTTTAATGTTTATGAATTTGTTTATATATTTTTGGTATATTTTTATTTACAATTGTATTATCAAATTTAAATGAAAAGAGTTAAAATATAAAATAATTTTAATTAAAATATATGGTTTTAAAATATTAATATATAAAAAAAAATTGGCATTTTAGAAGTTGGTTTTGAATTAATTTGAGTATGCAACTTTTTACCGTTATTGATTTATTTTTTCTCTTTAGAAAAATTGTTTGGGTTAGACTTGCTCTCCAACTTATGAATGAAAAACTGTAATGTATAAAATTATTGATCAAATTATATAAAAACAAAAGTTAAAATATAAAATATAAAATTAAAATAAAATTATTTAAATTCAATTAATAGCATGCCGTGTATAAAATGTTACGCGAACCTTAATCAATACTGTCTAATTTTCTTATATATTCTCAGCATGGTTGAGAAGATGTGTTAAGCACAAATGTGTATCAAAACTGGGGAGGAAAATGCAATTTCGACAGTGCCATTAACCTAACTTTTTCTTGAAGGTTTTTGCGGTTAGGGTTTTAACTCGTAGGGTTTTGGTTTCTCTTGTGCAAGGCCCGAGGGAGAGTTTTAAAGAGATAATTAATGAAGGTGGGTGTAATTTGATATCTTCGTATTTTGTTTCAGAATTTTTATTTGATTAGGGCGTGGTTGGAAACGATGAAAAAACGAAATAAGGTTTGGTATATCATTATTTAACAATTTTCACTGTAGGTTGCTCTGTACAACTATGGCCGTTGCGCCTCTGGAACTTTTAGTTTCCGATGTCTCCATTGAATTTGCACGGCAACGAATTGGCAAATGGACCGAAATAATGAGAGAGATGAGAGAGATCAGAGATCTCAACATTGTAATTTTTCCTAAATAGTTTCCTTTTCGTTGTTGATATATGCATTTGAGATGCATGTGAGAAAATAATGGAAAAATATAATGCCAGCGACTTCCTTTCAAAAGCCCAAAGATCTTCCAAAAATATATTTAATTCAAGAAATATAATTATAATTTTGATAAATCGAGACATTTTCGAACAATGCAACATCATCACATAAATCTTAGCACTACCTCGACCCAATTACCAGCAGAATCATATCGACCTTCTTTTTAAAAAATAAATAAAATAAACCCCCACACCCAAGTAAACATTACTACAATAAATGTGGAAGGCATCGGTACCATTTTTCTAAATTTATATTACAATTAGTTGAAGAAATTTAATTATATTTTCGATAAATCTGGACGTTCTCGAACAACGGAAGAGCATCAAATAAACCCGAGCACTACCTCGATAATACCAAGTAACCAATTAACGGCAAGAACATATTGATTCAGAGCTTCTTGCTATCGATCATTCAAAAAACGGCTATCGTTTATATGGATATGGCTATCGATTATTCAAAAAACAATTCGGAATTTGATATTCCCGGCGTTTTAATTATGAAGTTTCTTGGCATCAGGGGCACTTGTTAGATGATCATTATTTATGACATCCTACACCTTTTTCCGCAAATTCCGATTCTCCTCCATCACATTGTTGGAATTTCTGGAGAATTCCTTAATACAGACATAGGAATAAAACAATTCATCTTTTACAACATAGAGATTAAAAATAAAAATTAATTTCAGACACAGAGAGATGAATTACAAAAGCTATTTCATTTACCAAACTGTGTTACAAAATGAAATTCTTCCTTTAGAACTAAGTTTTGGATTCACAGCAAAATTCAGTGGCTTCTGCACACATAGCCCTACAAGAATTTCCTTTTCTCTGTCTCTCTATCTTTTTCTCTGTTTACACTGTTTCTGCCTTCGGGCAAGAAATTGCAATACACAGCAACTACACAATACAATGTCTTTTTTTTTTTAATTCTCACACGGTATATATATAAAACATTATATATATATATATATATATATATCTCGTATTTATAATATATATATGTATATTATAAATATCTCGTATTTATAATATATATATATGTATATTATAAATATCTCGTATTTATAATATATATAACCAAGGTTAAAATAAAACATACTGTGGTAAATAAAATTTAACCCATGTTAAAATAAAATAAAAAATAAAAAAATTATGCGACAAGTTTAAAACTTAAATCACAAAAATATATGCTAAGGTTTATAACCCATATTCCCTTCATACATTTCGGGGGCTTCATGGAGTCCATTCTCGTGTGTTCCCTCATCCTCCCATAATTCTTTGGTTTGTGAAAGAGGTGGGTCCACGGAGAAGTGATGTCAGCTCCTCCGGGGTTGCCTTCCTCCTGCTGCTTGAGCTTTGCTACCCTCTCCAGAATGTTGCCGCCTCTGCAATGAATATGGTTCGTGGGTGTTTAAAGTGGTGGTTGCTGCTGATAAGAATGCACCGCCTTTGCATTCATGTCGCCACTCTTCAAACTCCCATCAGCCATCACTCTGTTGTCCTGCTGATTTGTGCGCACAGTTTGAATTAAATTCCAACACTCCCCCTTAATTTCAACTGCTAGGTTTTCTTTCATACCCAGACATTTCCTTAAGTAATTAAAATTCCTCTGCATTAATTGCTTTGTTAAAATATTAGCAAATTGCTCCTCTGTTCTGCAGTGCTGCAAAACAATCTCACCATTATTAACCAGTTCACGTATAAAATGAAATTTTGTATCAATATGCTTTGTTCTCTTATGGAAGACAGAATTATTTAATAAAGCTATCGCTAAGCTGTTATCACAATAAATTATCGTTCCTTTGTCCTGCTCATAACATAAATCTCTGAGTATTCTTCTCATCCATACTGCTTGGCATGCTGCTACTGTTGCTGCCACATATTCTACCTCCGCTGTTGATAAAGAAACTATTGGTTGCTTCTTGGAAGCCCATGAAATGGCCCCCGATCCCAAGTGAAACACATATCCAGATGTGCTCTTCCTATCATCTACACTTCTAGCCCAATCACTGTCAGTGTAACCAGTCAATTTAAAATTTTTAGATGAGGAGTATAAAATATCATACCCCTTTGCTCCATTCACATACCTTAGAATCTTCTTGGCTGCCTACCAATGAGTCTCTATCGGCCTTTGCATAAACCTAGAGATTAAGCTTACAGCGTGCATAATATCTGGCCTAGTTGCAGTCAAATACATGAGGCTGCCAACTATGCTTTTATACAATTTTGGATTAAAATCCTTGCTGCTGTCTTCTTTGTTCAATTTCAACCCCATGACAGTTGGAGTTACAGTTGTTTTGTTGTTCTGCATGTTGAACCTTTTCAACACTTCTTCAATATATTTTGTTTAGGAAATAAAAATCCCATCTTCATTTTGCTCTATTTCAATTCCAAGAAAACATCTCAAAAAACCCAAATTAGTCATTTCAAATTCACTGTTTCTAACTACTTTAAAATCAGCAATGAGAGAAACTTCACTGCCAGTAATAATTAAATCATCTACATATAAAACAACAATAATAATCTTACCATCATTCTCTTTTAGGTAGAGTGCGGGTTCTCCATCACATTTCTCAAATCCATTTTCAATTAGGTAAGCATCTATTCTATTGTAAAAATCTCTTGGTGCTTGCTTTAGCCCATAAAGAGCTTTCTTCAACTTGCATACTTTGTGCTCTTGGCATTTAATCTCATAGCGTGGAGGTTGTTCAACATATACCTCTTCTTTCAACACTCCATTCAAGAATTCAGATTTTCACATTCATTTGGTAAACCTTCCATTTATGTTGTGCTGCTATGGACAACACTGTTCTCACGGTTTCCATCCTTGCAACCAGTGTGAAATTTTCCTCATAGTCTCTTCCTTGTTGCTGCTTATAGCCTTTGAGAACAAGTCTTGCTTTGTGTGTTTCAATCTTTCCTTCAGCATTTCTCTTGGTTTTATAAACCCATTTTACTGCAATGACTTCTTTACCTTTAGGGAGGTCCACTAACTCCTATGTATTACTCTTTTCTGTTACACCAATTTCTTCATTCATTGCTTCAATCCATTTTTCTTCTTTTACGACATCTTCAAAATGAATTGGGTCATCAACATGACAATACAAAGAAAATAAAGAGTTCAGACCAGCATTATCATTTACCTCTCCTTGTTCATAAATCTCACTTAGATTTCTGAATCTCGGTCTTCTTGGTGTGCTTGGAGTTCCACTTGAACTCGTAGGAATTTTAGTTCGTTGTGGTGTGCTTGAAGAAGCACTTCCTTGATTTCTCAAGGTTGTTATATTTCCAGCTTGTGGTGTAGCTTTTTGTGATTGCAGTGGTGCAAGAGGAGCCACCGTGGAGGGATTATTTACTGTTGTCCCTTCCTCTTGTTCTTCGCGAGACACACATGTCTTCACATTCACCATTTTCTCTAAGCTTCCATCCCAACCTTCTTCTTCAATAAATTGCACATCTATGCTGATTATAGTTTTCTTGGTGGATGGATTATAGAGTTTATATGCCTTGGACTCATCACTGTATCCAACAAAGATACATTTCTCCCCCTTACTATCCAATTTCTTTCTTAGCTGATCCAGAATGTGTGCATAAGCCAGACAACATAATACTCTCATGTGGGTGACATGTTTCTTTATGCCACTCCACGCTTCTTCCGGAACTCTATTCATGATAGCTTTCGTTGGGCATCTATTCAAGATATATGCTTCACAATTTACAGCTTCAGCCCAATACTCATTTCGAAAATGTTTTGCCTTCAACATACTTCTGACCATGTCGATGATGGTTCAGTTTTTCCTTTCTGCAACACCGTTTTGCTGAGGTGTGTACCTTGTGGTAAATTGTTTGTGTATACCATTCTCCCTACAAAAACGTAGGAACTCTTTGGAGATGTGTTCTCCACCTCTATCAGTTCTTAGCACTTTGATGTAGTTCCCACTCTGCTTCTCAACAAGAGTTTTGAAGTGGAAAAACTTTTCGAACACTTCACTTTTATGTTTCAAGACATACACCCATGTCTTTCTGGTGTAATCATCTATGAATGTCAAAACATATTTGTTGCCAGCTAAATATGGCGTTTGCAAATTGTCCACACAAATCAGAGTGGACAATTTATAAGGGTGCCTTTGCCCTTATACTCTTTCCTGCTGGAAATATTTCTCTGTGTTGTTTGCCCAAGATGCAGCCTTCACAAAGGCTGTCTAGTTTCTCAATCAATGGTAATCCTTTTACCATTCCCTTTTTGTGCAACAAGTTCGAGCCTCAGAAATTGAGATGTCGAAATCTCAAATGCCATAACCAATTTTCATCTTTCACTTCCTCTTGAAAGACCTCTTGTGTTACAGCTGCTACATTTCTTCTTTCCTTCAAGTCTGCACTGAGCTTGAGAGGAAACATCCTATTGCTTGTCATATGCACCTCTGCAATGACCTTCTTTCTTGGAGGTATGTCCATGATTGTGCACACATCATATTTGAAGAATACATTGTAGCCCTTGTCAATAAGTTGTACAATGCTCAAAATATTACATTTCAAGCTAGGTACATATTATACATCTGGCACAAACTTCTGTTCTCCATTTCTTACCAGGATACTTACTCTTTCTTTTCCCTTGATAGAGATCTTACTATTATTTCATGTTTTTACCTCAAATTTAACATCTTCATCAAGATTGGCAAACATTGCTATGTTTCCAGTCATGTGGTTACTACAACCTGAGTCTAAGAACCATACATCATCTTGTTTATCTTGTGCTACATTACATGTTAACAACACATTACTCTGGTTCTTATCTTCTTTTGAAAAATTAGCATTCTGCCTATTATTCATGTCATTTTGCTTTTTCCTACATTCATTGGCATAATGTCCATATTTCTTGCAATAATGACATTGGACTTGGGATTTATCACACCTTTGTCCATTAGCTTGATGTTGGCTTCAGCCTTCATTCTGGTTCTGATTGCTGATCCTTCCACTCGAACTTGCAAGGTTATTTCTCCCTCTATTTTGGCTTCTGCCTCTTCCTCTATTTTTTTCTCTGCCTTGACCTCTGCTTCGGCCAAAAGACATTTGAGTCTTGAATGCTTGTTCCAATAAGGAATCCATTCCCTTGCTCAGTCTATGTTCATCAGACATCAAGGATGCATTAAGCTCATCCACTGTAAATTGTGAGAGATCCTTTGTCTCTTATATTGCCACTACTATGGCATCAAATCTTGACGGTAGACTTCTCAATATTTTCTCCATTATCCTTCTTTCTTCAACTATATTTCCATGAGATCTCATTTGGGTAACAAACCTAATAACATGAGTGAAGAATGAGTCTATAGTGTCAGACTCCTTCATACAAAGAGTTTCAAAATCTCTCCTCAGAATTTGCAACTTTGTTGTCTTCACCTTCTCCATGCCTTGATAGGCTATTTTGAGAATATCCCATTACTCTTTAGACTTTGTTGCTGCCGCAATCCTTGGGAAAATACTCTCATGTACAGATTGAAAAATATAGAAGAGGGTTTTGGAGTCCTTCTTCCTATTGTCTTTTAACAAATCTCTTTCTGATGTTGTCAAAGCCGCCAATGCTGCTGCATCTGCTGGTTCTGGGTAGCCATTCTCAACTAGCTCCCATATGTCTTGTGAAGCAAATAGGGCTCTCATAGTGATTGCCCAATAATCATGGTTTTTCCCATTAAATTGTGGAAGTTGGGGATTCGTCAAGCTGGTGCCTGCTGCTGCCATCGTAATTGTGCAAACCAAAAAAAAAAAAAAACAGACAAATTCCTTGACTGTGTAATGAAAAAAAACAAAACAGAAGCTTCCTTTGCTGGAGAAATCTTCTTCAATAAACTTCTTACAACTTCTGCAGTGAACAGAAAACTCATCTTTGTTCACTGAGTGCCGAGACTAGCTCTGATACCATGTTGGAATTTCTGGAGAATTCCTTAACACACAGACAAAGGAATAAAACAATTCCTCTTTTACAACAGAGAGATTAAAAATAAAAATTAATTCCAAACACGAAGAGATGAATTACAAAATCTATTTCAGTTACCAAACTCTTTTACAAAATGAAATTCTTCCTTCAGAACTAAGTTCTGGATTCACAAAAAAATTCATTGGTTGTTGCACACACGACACTAAAAGAATTTCCTTTCTCTGTCTCTCTGTCTTTTTCTCTGTTTTCACTATTTCTACCTTCGGGCAAGAAATTAAAATACACAACAACTACAAAATACAATGTCTTTCTTTTAATGCTCATGACATATATATATATATATATATATATATATATATATATATATATATATATATATATATATATATATATATATATATATCTCATATTTATAGTATATATAACCAAGGTTAAAATAAAATGTACCGTGGTAAATAAAATTTAACCCATGTTAAAAAAAAAAAAACATTATGCGGCAAGTTTAAAATTTAAATAAAAAAAACTATATGCTAACGTTTATAACCCATATTCCCTTCATACATTCTAGGGGCTTCATGGAGTCCATTCTCATTTGTTCCCTCATCTCCTCGGAATTCTTTGGTTTGTGAAAGAGGTGGGTCCAGGGAGGAGTGACGTCAGCTCCTCCGGAGTTGCCTTCCTCCTGCTGCTTGAGCTTTGTTGCCCTCTCTGGAATTTTGCCACCTCTGCAATGAATATGGTTTGTGGGTGTTTAAAGTGGTGGTTGCTATTGATAATAATGCACCGCCTTTACATTCATGTTGTCGCTCTTCAAACTCCCATCAGCCATTACTCTGTTGTCCTGCTGATTTGTGTGGGCAATTGGAATTAAATTCCAACACACATCCTTATCAATATTTGGTATCTCCTTTATGCGACTGATCATGCACTGGTTCTTTCTTACCTTCACCCACCCCATTCCCACTTCCATTTTCTCTTCCAGAGGATGGAGAGTTCTTTGGCCTTCTTAAGCAGACCTACTCTTCGCTTGGAGAAGGTGGCTTAGGTTTAGGTTTTGTTGGAAATATTGACTACTGCAACACAAATGTCTGAGGACTTGAGAATACAGGGAGTAATTTTCAAAATCTACCATAATTAGGCGTGTGATATTTTTAGCAAAGGTAGATAATATAAGAATGTCGACTTTAGTGTACCGGATAATAATAATAGTCTGTCCATTGGATTTTGAGTGTAAGATGCTTTAAGTCGAGCTACTCTAACGGGTCGATATAAAGAGAAAAACCAGTTTATATTTGTTGTTTCAGGCAGCAAGTCTAGGTAGTTGGAAATATTGAGAGGAATAAAGTCAACCTCCATCATTAATTTTTCTTTTCTTGAATTCTAGAATAACGAAAGGTCGGGCTATTAATTTATTAATTACTATATTTATTTTGGGAAATTATGAATTATTAAGAAAATTTAATTCTCATTGGAGATTTATTTATTTGGAAGTCCGTTTTAAAAGTCGGAGAATATATATTTCTATATTTTGTTTACATGTTTGAAAATTAAATTAGTGCAGTGTAATTTTTTTTTTTTTTAATATGAGTTTAGTATATTTGGTTTATTAAATTTATTTTAGTTGTATTTATATGTTTTTTAATTTATTTATATATTTGAAAATACATTTTAAAAAATAAAAAATAATATTATTTGAAATGGTACTATTAAATAAAAAAGTTTAAAATATAAAATATTTTTAATTAAAATAATGGTTTTAAAATACTTTAAATATGCTAATTTGATATTTTTAAAATTGGTTTTGAATTAATTGAAGTGTATGTTTTTAGTAGTTAGAGTAAAAACAACTAAAAGAATTCATGTTGTAATAATTTTTTTCTAAAAAAATTATGTATCTTGATAAGTTCCACCCATATTCACTTACAAATAATCAATTTCTCAATAGGAATCAATTGTTTTAGAAATTTAAATTATTGGTTCATATTCATACCTATTTGAGATTTTATTAGTGTACAATAAAATTTATCTTTTTTCAAGTGAATTGTATTGCCTTCAAAAAAAATTAGAGTTTAAATGAAGAGCATGAATAACTTTTTTAGTTTTCTCATTAAGGAGAGGACATTAATAACTGAAAAAAGAGATCAAAAAGTCCAAAATATAACTAAATCAATGGCCTAAGATGGTCTTTCAAGTCGTATCTATAGCATAGGAGACACAAAACATCATCATGCTACATCTAAGTTGAGGGGTTCAAATATTAGACTGCAACCTAGACGAGTTCCCTTGAATCTTCAGGAGCTTTTCCAGGATAAGGAGGTATGCCAAGATGCTACTCTTTTCTGTCCATTCTACAACCCAGGTCTCTCAGATGTCAATGTAACTGCTCCAAGGAAATAAGGACATCTCTCGATACTAGTTCTCGTCCACAAGAACGTGCCCTAATAAAAAATCATCTAGTAATAGAGGTTAATAGTTTGCACGTTCTCATTGAAATAACCCTTGTTGTCCCCCGTGTCTGGGATCTAGTCTACCTGTTCTACCAGGACCTTTATATCTGAGAGGGGAGTTTTATACACAAATAATTCCCCTTCAAATCAATTAATTACTTCTCAGAGAGGGCCTGATAACACGTAGTAATCCAACCAATGATGCATGTGCGTGTTTTGATTTTGGGCCTATTTTTACTAATATGTTTCCCCCTTTAGAAATCACACACATTAATGAGGCATGGAGGTGAGAGGTGCCGAGCTGACATCTTGGAACAAAGGTCGATAAAAGCCAACAAACTCTTGAGAGTAAGGGAAATGCCACATAACATATCACTGAGACTAATCACTGATTCCAAATGAGGGATTATCGAGGGATCTCAAATATGTCGACAGAGCGAAGAGGTGTACAGGGACTATAAAGATTTGCTCCCACTAAAATACCATGACATTATAAAAGGGTATTGCAGTAATTCCCCAAAGAAAACACAAACTACATTACTTAGATGACGGGAAAGAAAACTAAACTTAACCAAATAAGAGTCAATTGAAGGCTATGCTCATAATAGAAAAATTAATATTGGGGTGAAAATGTGAAGTTGGGTTACACTTTTTGCCCTTTTTTGAGAAAAAATTTTCATTTTTTTCGATTCTTCAACTTTCTGCAAACTATAACAATTTTTCTATGTAGAATTTTATTTTGCGATAAAAATAAAAGTTGTGAGAAATTTTTTTAGCTTTCTATTACTTATTTTTTGAAATTTTTTTATGCAGATTTGATATGTCAACTTAGCGTTTCTTTGAGTGTGTGTTTCTTAACAATCAAAGGATTCATAAGAAGTCATGTTATGTGGCAACGTTGTATTCATTGAAAATTTGTGTTTTTGAAAAAACAAAATGTGTTACAACAATCTAGACAGAGTCTACTTTGGTTTCGTCATATTTACAAAGCCAACGAATGCATATCATAATTACTAGAATTTTTTGAACTGATCCAATTACGAAAAACTGCGTATTTTGGATATGTTTCGCGTGACGAAAAATTTCTTAACATATAAGTTATAAACTAAAAATCTAAAAGCTACCCATTAGAGTCGACGGACCATTGTAATGCCCCATAATTTTTTCAATTTTTTTTACAATGTATTTTGGGAGATACAAAATTTTGATTTCACTGAATTACAATGACCCTTAGAAACTGTTTGCACCCATTTTTTTAGAAAAATAATTAAAATTAATAAACGTTTACAAAATTCCATAAAAGTTATATTTCCTTAAAGTAGATTCAATTCTGAAAATGCTTGTCTTAGTTCCGACAGTTAATTAACAACCTTTCATGGAGTTTACTCAGTCCAAAGTTATAGAACCGTTTTCAGAGCCTGATTTTTGCGTAATGGTGACGCCTTAGATCGGCCTAACTTTGAATACAAGTTCGGCCGAACTATGTTTTCCGTTTCAAACTCGTTAGATCTAACGTCATAATAGTTCGGCCGAACTCTTTATGAAGAGTTCGGCCAAACTATTGTGTAACTCTCCGTCGGCCGCAAAAATTTTCGGAGCCCCCACTAAAAACACTAAAAACACAATTCGCGTCAATATAAATTGGCACGAAATGATTCACAATTTTCGCACATTTTTCACTTCATCTCATTTTACAAGGACTTGGTTTGGGTTCAAAAACTTTTCTTCTTGGTTTGGGTTTAAGAAATTTTTTTGGAGGGCATTTTTTGGAGGCGGCATGATTTTTCTTGAAGGTACGTACATGTTTTGTGTTGAAGTAAATCTTTTGAACTTCTTTGTTCAAAAACTTTTCTTCAAAGTTTGGGTTTAAGAGCATTTCTTGAAAGGAAATTGATTTTACAATTTTGAGTTTAAAGAAATTTTTTGGAGGACATTTCTTGGAGGCGGCGTGATTTTTCTTGGAGGTATGTACGTGTTTTGTGTTAAAGTAAATATTTTAAGCTTCTTTTCATTTTTATAAGACATTTTTCTCTCAAATTTTTTAAAGTGTGTTTTGGATTGGAGTACATATTTTTTACAAAAAATTTACACTAATTTTTTTTAAATTAAATCTTTTGTGATATTTTTTGTAATTGAGTTATTGTCTAATTTTTTGAAGGAATTTTTTTTAACTTCATACCCTATTATCATGGGAAATCGAAGAAATTGTACAAGAAAATTTGATCGAAAAAGAGAACCTGAAGAACGTAGAGAAGAGATGAGACAATATCGCAAAAGAAAGTTAGAAGCCCTCTCAAATATTGAAGAGGAAAATCAACCTCAAGTGGATATTGAAGCAGGTATGTAAATGTAAATATTATGATCTATTGATATATATTTAAATTTTTCCTAATGTAAAATGTGAAGCTTAATTTTTATTTGATGCACTAGTTTGAAAAATATTTTGTTTGATGTAAACAGACAGAGATATTCCTCAAAATATTGAAAAATAAAATCAACCTCGAGCAGAAATTGAAGCAGGTATGTAAATATAAATATTATGATCTATTGATATATTTAAAATTTTCCTAATATAAAATGTGAGCTTAATTTTTATTGGATGAACTAGTTTGAAAAATATTTTGTTTAATGTAAACAGATAGAGATACTCCTCAAAATATTGAAGAAGAAAATCAACCTCAAGGAGAAATTGAAGCGGGTATGTAAATGTAAATATTATGATCTATTGATATATTTTAAATTTTCCTAATATTTATTGACATATTTATTAATTTAGTAATTTATTGAATATGTACTATTTTTTCGAATATGTACAGATGAAATCACTATCGATAATGAGGAGTTAGAAAATGTCGACACTCACACATATGGAGATAAAAAACCTGACCATTTTATACGATATCGTGTCCATAAAATTTTTGAAGAGTATTTAAAAAATGAACAGGTGACAGTTCAAGCTCAAATGTTGAAAGGTCTCTTATCATCAAGGAAATTAAAAGAAGCGACGACACTATTGGGTATTCGAAAATCAACCAAAGATAAAAAAATGAAAGAAGAGGTAATAAAAAATATGAGTAGTGCTATAAAGTTAATTAAGAGATCTAGAGATAAAGATGTTTCGAATATACGTAGAGGAATACAGATGGCAATGGTTTCACCAAGTACTCAAGAGAATCGTATGATAACATCTATGGCACGAGCACTGGGAACCTCACGAAAAATTCTGCACAAACATCGAAAATTTCGACTGCAAATAGATTTAAATGATGAACTCGCTTGTTGGAGAGCTATTTGTAGGCAACCATACAAAGATAGACTTGGAGAAGACGTTAAAAAAATAATATATGAATATTGGAAGAACAATTCGCGTGTTTCACCAACTGCAAGACATGTGATGCGAAGAAGAATAGCACGAAATCAATACGAAGAACATGAAAAACATCTCTTGGAAACCACTCAGATAGAGTTATTCAACAAATTCAAAGAAGAGAATCGTCAAATTCATGTTTCACTTAGTGCTTTTGTTCAACAAAAACCATGGTATGTAAAACCTATCACCGTATGCGACACTTGTTGTTGCCGTTATCATGTGGAATTTGAGTTATATTATGACACATTCCTCGATTTCGGTAGAACATTATGGAAGGATTCACCTCCTCCTTCCACTATTCATGAATTCATATCTCAAATTCTATGTGAAAGAGAAAGCGATGAACTATTTTACAAAAAGAAGTGTGTTGGTGGTAAAAAATGCGATGATTGTGGAAATTTGACTAAATTTCAAAACAAATATCGTGTTGATATAAATGATCAATCATTGTCCAACATGAAAGTGAAATGGAAGAGATATGAATATATAGGTACATCGATTCAAGGTGCAGATACTGTTAAAAGAATCGAATTACGAGAAGACGAAATTTTTCTGATAGATTTTTTTAGAAAGTTTGAGACGGAAATTTACAAATACGCCAAGCATTTCCATAGAGCTCGATGGCAAGACTTGCAATTCAAAAAATCTCGTGAAGTTTTTTCACCAAGGGCCATTTTGTCAGTGATTGATTTTGCAGAAAACTACACATTTGTTCCACAAAAAGAAATTCAGAGTGAATATTATCACTCTGACCAAGTCTCCATGCTCGTCCATATTCTATATAGACATGCTGAACAAAATGTCGATCATATAGAAAACACGAGTGAAAATCGACATATCATTAAAGAATATCACTTTTATATCAGTGACGATCGTACACATGATACATGTTTTGTACAACATTGTTTTGGAAAAATTTATGATTCGTTGAAAAATTGTGGAATAACATTCAATGAACATTGGATATGGTCAGACGGATGCGCAGGTCAATTCAAATCTGCACGATCATTTTTTTGGTTGTGTCGTCTTCATAAGAAAACATGCATTAAACATTGTTGGAATTTCTTTGAAACTGGCCATGGAAAAGGAGAACATGACGGTGCAGGAGCATGCATAAAACGAGTACTTCGAAGATATCAAATGAACCACTCTGCACACCGACTTGTGAACGTTGAAGAAGTTGTTCAATGGTGCAACAATGCTCTGAGCCATGAGATTAACCCATCAAGAGAAGTGAAAAGGTACATTCAATTTAATTTATATTGGAAATATAATTTTAAACATTGTACATTTATCATGCAATGATTATTTTTAATTGTTTTTTGATGATTTTCATGCAATGATTATTTTTAATTGTATCATATTTACAAATTCTTTTTTTAATTTTCCATATAAAGGTTTTTCTGGCATATTGGAATCGGAGACGTAAATAGATCAATTGGAAATGACGTTGGAACAATAAAAGGGACTCGAAAATTGCATTCAATTCAAACAAAGTCGTCCACAAATTTGTTTGCATTGGATAAAAGAAAATATTCTTGTTTTTGTGATGTTTGCATAGACAACACAAAATCCAATAACGTTTGTGAAAACAGAATGTATGTGAACGATTGGAAACATACAGAGCTAAATACAAAGGGCAAAATGTCTGTTGAAATGTTTGAAGAAATGGATTTAGAGGAAACTACAATATCATCCGATGGTGATCGAGTTTCTGATCTTGTTAGAGAAGGTAACATTTGAATTACTTTCTAATGATTTAAAGATCTAGAAATAAATTTAAATATGCATAATTAAATGTTATATTTATTTTATTGTGCAGGAGATGTTTTTGCTGTAATTGCACCTATTGACAACGATGAAAATGTGAAGTATTATTTGATGCGTTACACTGAACGAAAAATGAAATTATTACAAGACTATAATGATCACGGATTTCAGTATGACAGAGGGTCTATTATACTGAAAGGTTATTTTTTCAAACAAATTCGTCAAAGTGGAGACTTTATTTACTTTGAAGACTATGAACCTGATTCCATAATTTGTCAATATAGTCACTTGGTGTGTGCAGCACGCATAAAGTTGATAGAAGTTCAATCAAAGAAAAAGTTGAAAATTAAAAAATGGAAAATGTCAAAATCCGATCATGAACAGATTATTGAAGATGGAATTCCATTAGAATTTTTTTGAGTGAAGTGTCCAACAATTTATTATCTTTGGATTAAACATGTTTTAGAACTTCCAGTACTCAACTAAAAATTGAGCTGCTTATGTTATTTGTGATTTGCACATGTTACAAATTGTTTGAGTACAAGCACGTGCTCTAGTATCAACTGAAAGTAGTTTTTTTTATACATGTGCATTGATGAAAAATGTTATATATATATATTCTAGAATGAAATTAATTGTTCTTGTATATTAATTGTTCTTGTATATGTTCTCCGACCATATGGTACAAATTATTTCACTTTATTTTTTAAAGTCAGATTCGGTCCCCATATGGCCTAGCCTCCAAGGGACGAGATAACAAGTGGTTGTCCCCACTTGCCCGAATCTCAGCTTTTAAGTACAATTTTACTGTTTATGTCAGGCATCTTACATGATTTCCTAGCCAAAGATAGATTCTCTTTGTTTCAAGTTTCCAGTAAAAGTTGTCACCGAATGACCTGCTCGAACTCTTGTAGTAAACACCATACCTTATCTCTCTTGCTCTCCAATATTATTAGGTTTAATTATTATAACACAAAAATCGTTCTACATTGTCAATAATTTTTTGCGCTTACACTAAAATCAATGAACACTATTAATATAATGTCTTTACAAGTAATGTACCATCATACATGCAATTATATCAAATTAGAAATCAACATATACAATGAAATCAATGGGGATTGTCTTGTTACAAGTAACATAATTTCAATTTACCATATGTGCAAATGTAAGTTGAAACCATCCAAAACTTTAAGTTATAGATTGAAACCATCCAAAACTTTAAGTTGTAGATTGAAACCCTTTTGATTATATATTGTGCAACATTAAAACATTAAACATTTAAATTTCATTAAATATCACATGCAAAATGTAGATTGAACCTACTTGGTTCAACCTACTTGGTTTTTCACCCAAGAAATTCCAAGGATGGACTATCTAGACAAACTGCTGAAATTGAAAAGCATGACATGGAGATACGACAAGGTGAACAAAGACTTCAAGAACTCTTTATGGAAAGGGCTCACTTGAAGGAAAGAAGCACCACGTTGCAGGCTAAAGTCAAGAACATGGAAGATAAGATCAAGAGGGACTTTCTTGATCCAAAACCTATTGGTTTGAAGAAATAAAATGCATGTGTTGGCACACTTGGAAAAGAAGATGGCCACACTATGAGGATTGTATGTCGTATTGGAGCAATTAGAAAAAATTCGAAAAGGAAATAGCTTGAACCAATTCAAGCAGACCCAGGATTGGATTGTTCTATGGAGCTTCATGAGAAGAGATATGTGAAAAGCATTGTTAAGCCAAGGGCTAGTTCGAAATACATATTGGAAGAGGAAATGTTGAAGAAGATTGCAGAAGTAAGGCGCAAGACAAGGAGGAGGAATGATGATGAATGTTCCTTGGACTTGAGATTCGTGTCTACAACCGTACATAGGAAAAAGTTCTCTACTTTGATAGACACGGGGGCTACCCATAGCTTCCTAAGTCGAAAGGCAGCTTCATCTCTTAGAAAGAGGAAGGCTAGCATCGAGAAAGAGTTGAGTGCTTTCAAGACAGTCAATTCGAGGATGAAAGTAGTGACTGGTGTCATGAAAGGCACACATGTGAGAGTAGGGTCATGGTTTGGAAAGATAGACTTAAGAGTCATTGAAATGGATGATCATTCTATGGTGTTGGGACGATACATTCTCTTAATTCTTGTGATCAATCTTAAACTATTTTCTAAACAAAAACATTTAACATTAAATATCACATGTCAAATGTAATTCAGATGACAACATTACTTCACATTCACATGCCAAAAGTACTAAAACCATCCAAAGAAAACTGAAATCAATGAACACTATTAATCCAATGACTTTACAAGTAATGTACCATCATACATGCAATTATATCAAATCGGAAATCAACATATATTGTAATGAAATCAATGGGGATTGTCTTGTTACAAGTAACATTTCAATTTACCACATGTGAAAATGTAGGTTCACATTCTATCATTCATGTAGTTTTAAAAACTTCAGATGCCATGCCAATTATAATTCAACTATCCAACAAAAACATTTAACATTAAATATCACATGCCATGCCAATTATAATTCAACTATCCAACAAAAACATTTAACATTAAATATCACATGCCATGCCAATTATAATTCAATTATCCAACAAAAACATTTAACATTAAATATCACATGTCAAATGTAATTCAGATGACAACATTACTTCACATTCACATGCCAAAAGTATTAAAACCATCCAAAGAACACTGAAATCAATGAACATTATTAATCCAATGACTTTACAAGTAATGTACCATCATACATGCAATTATATCAAATCAGAAATCAACATATACTGTAATGAAATCAAAAACATTTAACATTAAATATCACATGCCATGCCAATTATAATTCAACTATCCAACAAAAACATTTAACATGTCCAAAAATATGTCCAAAAAACTTACTGTAATAAAATATGTCCAAAAATTGTAAATCTCACTTGAGTATCAAACTGTATCAAGTTTAACAAATTTTAAAACCATCTAAATTTTGAAATCAAATCAAATCTACTGTAAATCTTGTCCATCAAATGGAGGCTCTAGCGTCTGGGTCTCAGGTAGCGCCCTATCCTGTAAATAGGACACCTACATACACAATGCACATGAACATTAAAATTTGAAGTTTTAAAAATGAATGTGAATATATATATCTATAACTTCATGTAAAAAACAAAATATAACAAAAAAATCACGCAATACCTCGTAAGGTTGCCTCTCCATTTGATGAACTGGTTCTGCCATAGAAACATCTGCAGTAGTAACCTGTACAATATACTTGTACAGTTAAATATAAATATATATATACATAAATAATTTATATAAATTAAAAACTTTCAAATGAAAATGCACGTGTACATATATAAACTTATTTGAACAATAATATTAAAAAAAAGAACTAAAGACAACTTCTTCAAATGCTGTGGATGTTCCTATCTCCGTCGCTAGAGTCCTTGGATTAAAAAAATCTTCTATACGAACCTAAATTCAAAAAAATTTAAATAACTCAAAATATAAATCTCTCTCTATATATCTCAATTTTTAATGGAACTTTTTGAGGTAACATAGATTTTGAACTTGTGAAAAATTGTCCATACTTGTACATCTCCCAATGAAGTAGAAGGTATATCTCCTAAGGAAGAAGAAGGTACCGCCATCCCAAAAACATCAGACGGAATCGGTACCTGTTAAAACATTTTATCAGATTATATATATACATACATGTACATGTGTGGCAACAATTATTTATTTTAGAGTCACTTAAAAAACACTAACATACATGTGCCAACATATCATGATGGTCAGACCCATCTGCATCGTTTGAGCCAGAGGTCCCGAACGTAATATTAACATTTTCATCACGCATCATGCCTGAGAAGTGCAAATGGTGTTTTAACATATAATCATACATTTTTGTTAGATTAATGTACACATACAAATAAATGTATACATGTGTACATACACATGTATTTATTACAAATTGTACACATGTATATGCAAATATAATTTCAAACCCTAAGGTCACTAACACATACCGTTCCGGTGCCCTCTTCCTCGCGAAAAATTAGGTCTTGCAGACCATTGCGACAATTTATTGCGTATGTTCGGAGATCTTCAACATTCATGTTGTAAATCTCCTCATCTGTATGATAAAAAAAATTGGCACGTGCATTTTCACGTGCTCTTTGTCGATTTAAACCAATATCGACTCCACTCAATCCGCTATGAACATTTTCGATCATAACATCTCTTGCTTCACGACTTATTTGAGAAGTCGCATCCATCTCTGATCGCAGGGTTTCGACTTGAGACGGTCGACTCACCAATGGCGGCTCAGGGCGAGGCAACTCCACATCTCGCTTAGCGCCCTTACGTTGATATAATCGACCTCTCCCCGGGCCAAAAAATTTTGAAGGAAGGTCATTATAGTCGGGTTTCATACCCAAAAAAAATTCTGCATAAAACATTTGTGAAAAATAAAGAGGAACCTCATCGTTCCATGGAAGCCTTCCAAAGGCCGCAAGATGTAGACTATACAAATATTGTGCTTTGTCTGGGTGCTTGAAATACTGCGCCTTCAACATTTTTCTTTCTAGCCCTTCCTTGTAATTAAACATTGACTTAGCATCATCTCTTGAAACTCTTTGTTTTATGTCCTGCCGTTTATCGGGACCTATCACTGTTTCTTTTCTCTTTCTCATCACTTCTACAAACGAATCAGTCGTTGGCCCCAAATATTTGTACACTTTTACCATTTCACTCAATGAATGTGTAACTATTCCTAGGCTTTGTCTACTCTCAGCAGGTAGAGACAAAGACTCAAGATCTCTTTGCAATTTTGCATGAAGGCTTTGACACCTTTGTAAGGTGCATTCTGCCATGTTCGTTTCCCATGGTATATCAGTAATCTCAGCCGGATAAGTTGTGATGGGTTGACAGCCTTCTTCTTCAATGTAGCACGCTGCCCTGCGTCTTTTTTGACCACTGGCTCAAACATTTTCGGCCTCTGCATCAATATATATATATAATTTTGTATATTAGAAAAAACATGTGTAAAAAAAGTTGTACAAATTTAATGAAAAAATATTGAAATTGATGGCAACCTTGATGTTGTTGGTTAACATCATCTCCAACATGACCCTGCTGAGAACCTACCCCAAAATGACGCTGCTGAGAACCAGACCCACAGTGACGCTGCTGAGAACCAGACCCACAGTGACCCTGTTGAGAACCAGCAGCCGTTGATTGCTGGCCTTCGGGGGAATAAATATCACCCCCTTCCCGCAACCTGCTACCAGTCATACCTCGACCGGTTGAACCTTGGCCACGCTCCATGGATGGAGTAGAAAGCCTTCTCCTCTTGCCTCCTAAAAATTAAAATATGAAACTTATTAACAACTAATTTCACTCACAAAGTTAATAAAAAAGTCAATTCCATATGTACACACATGTATGGAGATTTAAGATTATATTTAAATACAGTGAACATCCTCCGATCCCTGAGCCTCCATATGGGATTCGGCTGATCTTCGTCTCTCATCCTCCATGATATATATCTATTGGTCGACATTCACAAAATAGATTTCAAAAATCAATACCTGAGAGTAAAATCCAGTTTGGGGCTGTTAAATCCTGTATGTTCTATATTTCTTACATTTCTGCCCTCCTATTTTTCTTTCCAACCAAGGTTTATAAAATAACATGAGAAGCAACATGAGACTTAGAAAAAATCATTTTCATTATCTATATGGAAGGCAAGAATGATTATATCCCCTTAAGCTTAAGCTTATGTAGTTTGTCAATTTTTATCATATATTTTTTGGTAAGTGTAAATGTTATTTTATCTATAGTACAAGTCATGAGTTCCCCAATTTTACCTTATGTAAAGCATGATTCTAGGATTACTAAAATTTGTACTTGGTTTTTAAGAATATATCAAATAAAGTTTTTGAGAAGAAAATATGGCTTGTTCCTTAGAATTTGGCACTTAGAATTTCCATAACGCTTATAACCCCATCCTTACAATTTTTATAATTTCCATGATGAGACATTTGAATTTCCTTCCCCATATTTCTTGTTAATCATTATAACCTTAAAATGGCTAATATTGGTTTGTCATCATCATCTAAAAATGACTTGGCAGATGAAAATTTACCATGTCAATCATCATCACTTCACACCATCTCATACATGACCCCTTCTACATATTATACATGCATGAATTTTTGGAATGTCATCCTCTCTACCTATCCCATGAATGATTGTGACAACAGGTGAATAAAATACAATTTATAAGCAGAAGATAGTTTCTAGTTTTTCCTCCTCCATCCACCCCATAGCTAGTGATTTCTTAATTTTCCACTTCCAACTTTCTATTCTCGAAATTCATTAGCAGCTAATATTATCGATAGCCACACCACTATACATATAATTATTATATACACTACTACATTAATGAACTCAAGGTTTTTTGTTATTGTAAAGTCCAATAACAAACAATGTTAATTGAGTTTAGTAGTGTATATAACAATTTCTTTGACTTCCAGGTGTGTTGTGACTATTAGTAGAATTAACTACCAAAATGAATTTCCAAAATAAAATGGTGGAAGAGAAAAAATAGGCAATCACTAAATATGGAGTGGGTGGAGGAGGACAAACTTATAGTGTCCCTTCCTTATCAAATTTCCTTTATTCACCTAATGTCACAATCAATCATGGTCTAGATAGAAGGGATGACCTACCATAAATTCAATCATATAATCTGTAGAAAGGTCATATGTAGATGGTGTGAAACGATGATTACAAACATGGTAATTTTTCATCTACTAGGTCATTTTGAGATGATGATTACAAACCAGTGCTAGCCCATTAAAGGTTATAATCATTGGTGCCTAATGTGGGGTGGACAATTTAAATCAAGTTCATATCAAAGTACAATTTAGCTCATTTTAGTCAAGGTTAGTTAGAAGAATTAGCTATTGGTTTCTACCTTCAATTTCCACTGAAAATGAATGTGTACGTGCTTTTGAGAGACATTAGAGACATTAGAGTACCTTCAATTTCCTCTGAAAATGAATGTGTACGTGCTTTTGAGAGACTTTAGAGACATTAGAGGAATAATGTCCAAATTTTTGATGAAAATGTGCTATGAAAGTAAAGGGTTTTAAAGGCAAGCATGTACAAGGCATAGTTGAGCCAAATGTTCTTCAAGAAGGGCCTAATTATTTGGGTCTTGGTTATGGGAAACATGGAAAATGCTCCAAATCCAAGGAGGCTTGTGAGGTTTGTGTTCATGATGAATGGAACATGTACATAGTTTACCTTAAAGTTGTTGTGTTTTACGGATATTAAAATGAAGAACTTATATTTAGATCCATTCCAGAGATTGACTGCAGGGGCATTTACTAGATATGTCACCTTTCATAAAAGATGAGATCCAGAGGCTACCTGGCCCTTTACAGACTCTGCCTATAGAACTTGTAGAAGTAAACACTAGAGGCATTAACAATATCAAAGAACGTTTTCATGCTCAAACATGGGAATGTGTCTCTTTCTCTAGACGCAAAAAAATAGTTCTTGAGGTACTTAATCTTCATAAACATGTCATCAAGCAAGTCAACGTGATCATCCCTCCTTCCATCCCTTCTAAAATAATTATGTTTTTCGGGGTCAGAAAACCAAAATATGGAGACAATTATCACCAAATCCAACGTACGATTATGCATGATGGAGAATATCTAGCGCTTTCCCTTGTTAAATATATTAACAAGGGAAAGCGCTAGAGATTCTCCATCATGCATAATCGTACGTCGATGCTTATAGAGTGAAAAAAATAAAAGAATCAACTTGTGGGGTCATTTTAATGGGGGGTGGAGAATTCCTGGGTCTTTGCAAATTCAAAGTATGGTGCATGTTGCATGAAGCAAGATGTTGAAAGTAGAGTTATGTTAGACACACGTAAATGCAACAAATATGGAAATTTGTACATGAGCTCTATTATTTGACTTAAGAGTCAGTTGTTTGAAAAGGCATGTTTTGTCAACTTGTGTTTGGTTGATGGTTTTGTACACCAATATGTAAGAGTACATGGACATATTCACATGATGTAAATTTTTTTTTCTTTGAAGGAGAAAAATGATGTGTTTTCAGTTTGATGGTTTTGTTTGTGACAAGATGTCACAAGATTTTGCGAAGGTCCACTCTTGAGCGAGAGCCTCATGATTACAACCTATCCATGAGAATCAAATGGGAGTGCATCCTTATTTTGAAAACAAGTAGGATTATAAGCTACCTAGGACTCAAACCATCATTTTTAAACTTGAAATATAATGGTGTTGTTTCAATGCCTGAATCCACAACCCTAACACATGAAATCACTAATCTAATTACACATGAAATAAAACAAAGAAAACAAATGAATACTCAAGATCAAATTTATATTGCAAATGGATAACTCTTTTTGTGTTTTAAGTTATTTTGCTGGTGGAAGATGTATGAAAGGCTACCAAAAGATTTTTGTTACAATGGTCTGCCACCTAGGCTAGACTTCGATACTGACCTAGAGACCTAATTCAAATAGGATTACATCACTTTTGAGGAAAAATAGGGGTATTTCAATTTTAATAGAGTTGGTAATAAAAGTGCCTATTTTTTTTGTTAACATATTCACTTCCATTATATACTCCTAACTTCTAAAGTTGATGTCCTAATTGTTTTTCTACAAGAACATGTAAGCCAAAAAGTTCACTCTTAAGTTTTAAAAAATAAATCTCGGTGTCTCTGGAGAATCTATCAATAAAATTTAAGTAATTGAAGCTATAGAAATAAGTAGAAGTAAGAGAATCACAAAAATCACTATGAACAAGCGACAAGGGGGGAAATTAAGAGGAATAATTTTATTTCCATGGTAACCTAGTAAAGTCCCTACTTCTTGTATATCCTCAATATATAATTTCCATGAAAAGTAGTTTTAATTCATAAGTAGGAGATTACCTAGACTAGCCATATTACAATATGCAAATAAGATTATTTCAAAAGAAAAAATTAATTGTTTAGAAGGGGAGTTCTCAAATAAATGGTTAGTTTTATGAAAATGACACTACAAATGTAATTTGGATGTCAAAATTATACCATTTTGAAAAAATATATAAAAATGAACAAAATTACTATGTGGGAAGTGGAGGTTGATCAACGCAATGATTGTTGTACATTGAGACTATTGAGTTAATTTACAAACCCAAAAATATATAAAATAAACAAAACAAAACAAAACAAAAAAAATATCATTTCTTCTCTAAATTTCCTTATAAGCTCACATTTACAAATATACAATTAGTTACTTGTATTAATGCAAGTGACTTACTTTTATAAATAAGTGAGAAACATGTTTACAATAAGGTCACTTTATAAATTAAAGTCATATGAAAAAAAAAGAAAAAAAATATAACATATAAAAAAATTTCAAAAAAAAAGGTGAAACAACAACCGCAACAATTTAATGAAAAAGGAACTACTTGTAATTTAATAAAGTAAATTTTAACCTATTGAATTAATGCATATATAAAAAAAATATTAGAAGGATAAAGGATGTTGTTTCTTTTTCTTATTCTCTAAGTATGTGTTTGCCTAATGCTTATGTATTTGCTTGCAAAAAACTTCAACATGGTTGCATGCAAAAACAAATAGTTTTTTCAAATAAAAAAATTGAAAACTTTATAAGCTTGGGGTTAGATTTAAAATGGTCTACGCAAAAGATAAATACCAATTTTCTTTTTTATTTGTGATTTATCAAGATCAAAAAGAGTGAAGGCAAAGAAAAGAATACACACAAACTGAGAATAAAAAATAGAAAATAATATAATAGAAAAATATAAGAATACACACAAAGCAACCACTGGGGTGTACTCATATAATATATAAAACTTTAATCCATGTTCACTGTTTATGCATAAAAGAATACACACAAACTGAGAATAAAAGTACTCATATAAGTTTATGCAGAAAAACTTTAATCCATAATCACTGTTTATGCAGAAAAGAATAAACACAAACTGAGAATAAAAAATTGAAAAATTAAACTGAAATATTAGAACATAATGATTTATATTTTAAAAACCATAATGAAACTATGGACAGTTTTACAATGGACAGTTTTGACAATGGACAGTTTTACAATGGACAGTTTTGACAGATTGCAGTGGGTAGAAGTCTCATATGGTTTCAAAATCTTTCTTTGACTTTCATGGATAGTTTTGTTGAACCGATTTAATAAAATGTTTGTGGTGGCTCTCATAGTAGTTTCCGTCTTTACGAGTTTGACGGTAATGTACGCATTTAAATTTGGCGAAAATCAAATGAGAAAAATTTAGCGAAATATTAGAACATAATGAATTATATTTTAAAAACCATAATGAAACTATGGACGAGTTTTACAATGGACGGTTTTTCATTGGACGGTTTTACAATGACGATTTTAATGGATTACGGTGGAGTCAGTCTCATCTGGTTTTCAAAATCTTTCTTTGACTTTCATGAATAGAGTTTGACAAAATGCGTAGGTCGAAGTCTCATGTTGGTTTCAAAATCTTTCTTTTGACGAGTTTGACGGGTAAATGCGCATTTCTTTACAAACTAAGAATAAAAAATAGAAAATTAAGCGAAATATTAGAACATAATGAATTATATTTTAAAAACCATAATGAAACTATGAGACGATTTTACAATGGACGGTTTTTGACGAATTGCGAGGTTTGCACTAAGCCTACGTGAAGATCTTAAACATAGTAAACGTTGGACGTAAATACATACCCGAGCGCGGACGTAACAGCAGAAACAGAGCCCGAGCGTGGACGTAACAGCACGAACAGAGCCCGAGCGCGGACGTAACAGCACGAACAGAGCCCGATAAGAGAATTGTTTTCCTTGAAGAAAAAAAATAAAAAATTGAACTCCTCACAATTCACCAAATTAAATTTAGAAATAACCTATATCAGAAATATCAGAAATAACCTATATCAGAAATATCAGAAATAACCTATTTCACAATATCGAAGCCAACCTATATCGAGAAGTATCTAAAATAACTATTTGCGAATTTGGAAACCCAATATAAAAACGCAAACATATGGCAATCGAACCTAAATAAAATATTTAAAACAACAAAACACAAAAACTTGTTTTTTGCAGAAGCGCGGACGTAACGGCTCAAGCGCGGATGTGACGGGGGAGCGCGGACGTAACGGCTCGGCGCTTGGACGTAGCAGGCGGGAGCGCCAACGCGGCAAAATGACACGGTGCAATAACAATGAAAAATAAAAAATTGAACTCCTCACAATTCACCAAATTAAATTTAGAAATAACCTATATCAGAAATATCAGAAATAACCTATTTCATAATTTGAAACTAATATCAGAAATAACCTATTTCAGAAATATTAGAAATAACCTATATTAGAAATATCAGAAATAACCTATTTCAGAAATATCAGAAATAACCTATATCAGAAATATCAGAAATAACCTATTTCACAATGTAAAAAACTAACTTTCTAATATCAGAAATAACCTATTTCATAATTTGAAACTAATATAAAGCATAAACATATATTTTGTAATCAAACCTAAATAAAATATTTAAAACAAAAAAACACAAAAACTTGTTTTACCCGAGCGCGCACGTAACAGCAGGAGTGCGGACGTAACAGCTCGAGCGCGGACGTAACAGCAGGAGCGCGGACGTAACAGCTCGAGCGCGGACGTAACAATAGGAGCGCCAATGCGGAAAAATGACACAGAGCTGCGATAACAATGAAAACAGTAACATTCACGGGGAGATATATTTATAAAAAATAGTTCGGCCGAACTTTTTCATGAGTTCGGCCGAACTCCTATTGCCGGTTTTCCAAACCTCCGGCAAAAATTCTGTTTGCTGCGCCGTCACTGTGCCATCAATGTAAACGGACTCAAAAGTTCGGCCGAACTCTTTAATAAAGTTCGGCCGAACTTTATAGAATGTTCGGCCGAACTCTTGCCGAAAAAAATTTTCTGCCCCCGATTCTCACAAAAGTGTAACCCAGCTTCACGTTTCCGCCCA
>CM076573.1:350238406-350295920 GCA_034641835.2 Pinus albicaulis | reverse complement strand
TTATGTTTGCCTGAAAATTTCAAGTATATGCAGTTAGTAAACAAGAAATTTACCCCTCTATATGTCAATATTTTTTTTTTTTAAAAATATGGGTATGGAGGTAAGACAATTCTCTACAATTCTTGTTTTTATGTCAAAGCATAATTTGCAATAAAAATATGAGTTTAGTGGAGTTGAAGTTGAAAAACATAGAAAATTACAATTTTCAACATAAAAAAAGGGCAAAAAGTGTTTCCCAACTTCACATTTTCACCCACTTACACGTCCCTCTCATACTGGGTTGTAACATGAGCCTCTCCTCTCAATAATGGAAAGATAATATTGTATCTTTGTCCATCAAATCAAGTAATATTTTTGTGGTAAAAAACACATGCACATAATATTGAAAAGTTGGTTACATATCAAAAGTAAAATATCTTTTAACAACAAATTTAAATTTAGAGTACAGAAATTTGTAAAATATGTTAAATTTAATTTAAATTCAAAAATATAATATTTACAATACACTTAAATTTAATGGGCAGAAATTTTTGAAATATGTTAAATTCGGTTCCCTTGCATATAGTTGAGTGTGATCCAACACCTAATAGTACTTTATCAAAATCTACACCAGCTAGGCAATAATCACTAGGACTTGAAATAATGTTTGGTATTTCTTCAAACAAGTCAAGGTGCAATGAGTATTGAATATCAGAATCATTTGAAAATGAACTTTCATCAAGTAACATAGTGTTGATATGAGAATCATGTGAAGAAACCCTAATTTTACCTAGTTTATGGATCTCGTCGGGGACATGAGAATGTGACATAACTATCAGCAGAAGCTGAAGTGCCTCAACTTCCTCACGAGTCCTTAAACCCTCAAAAGGCTGATCATCAAATATTGGAGGCTTAGTGGGGTCAACAAGCAAACCTCAACAACTTCATCTGCAATATCGCAGAATACATCATTAATTCGATGATAGTTTTCAAAGTCACTGATTTGATCTGATGGGATATCTGACACATGAGACTCTTCAAGGGTTAGGAATGAAGATGAATCAATCATAGGAGAATCTTGAATTTTTTGAGAAGTAGGGTATTATTCTATTAGAGATTGTTGATTGAACAAATCATGACCGAGGGATTCAATATGCTCATCCTTTGATTGTGAAACATCACACTTAGGTAGATGATTGTAATTGAACCCAGAATGATTCAAATAATTTGGAGAAACAACTGATGTATCAAATTCATGTAACAAATGAGGGTATAATGGATGAGAATGTTTAGGTGAAGAGGCCTTAGTTTCATCTATATTTAGTTGAGAACTCAAACACTAGACATTGATGTCATCTTGAGAAAACAATGAATCAAAATGCATGCTATGATATATAGAATTTATTGAATATACACTATCATCTAATAAAAATATTTTTGTTTGGTTTGTGAATGAAGGAGAGCGTAAAGGATCACTAGAAGAAGCATCACTCTGACCCAAATCTTATGAAATATTTTTATTTACCAAGAAAGGATTGATTCGTGTATCATGCTCCGTGGGAAGGATTGATACTTCATAATCATGGTCAAAAAATGGAGGGAGCATAATATGAGGAGACTTGGGGAAAAATTCAATAAGATGATTAATAGGCTCATGTTGAAACCCGTCAACAGGGATAGATGCCATTTCACTTAATGCTCGGGTTGTTCAATTTCAACAATATGTGTGAGAGGTTTGGGAGTCAAACCACTTGATTCATTTCCCTACAAACACTCTTCATCGTATGAATTGTTTATAGACGAAATTTCATTAGGTAATGAATATAAAGGAGGATGAGAAAATTCATATGCATTAATTTCATCCTTGGATGCTCAAGGATTTTCTCGACTCAAAAAAATAGGAAAGACAAGATTAGGGATAATATTTGTCCAATTTATAACTTGAAGATTCTCATGATGATCATGATAATCAATATTTGTTTCAGATTGAAGGTGTTGCAGAGAAATGAAAACCAAATGTTGAATGTTTCATTCAAATACATCCAATTGACATCTCTCTCTGAAAATTCACAAAGATGAACAAAACCTAGCAGCAAAATCCTCTATTGATTCTTCAAGTTTCATTCTAATTTTATTTATCCCTTTAAACACATCTTGAATATCATACTTGTCAAAGGCTTGTTAGAACTTACTGATGAGTTTCTCGAACGAATGGATGGAAGTTGTTGGAAATGTATGACACTAATGCTTAACGTGACCTTCAAGTTCGAGGGTAAATTTTTTTCCAATAACATACTTTCAATGTACTTTTTCAGATTCACAGAACTATAGAACTTGAAGCATGTGTCCAAATATTATTGTTCGACCATTTGCATTAAAATTAAACTACAACAAGTGATAAACTATTTTCATGGGCATCGAAAGATTTACGTTTTAAGAAAAAAAATACGGGATAGAGATTTAGGATAGAGACATTTAAAGATATGAAACTAAAATTAGTTTACAAGGGATTATCTTTTCATCTGACCCTCCTTCTAGCACCAAATATATTGATGGTGTTGGTGAGCCATGGTATTGCACCAAGGGTGTTGTAACTCCCAGAGGCTACTCAAATTTACTTTATCAACCTGAGGTTTGTACAAACATGGAGGTGACAGTGATATATTCACAGGATATGAGATATACTCATGCAATCCTCATCTTAGTTCTACAATGAGGTGATAGTAACTAGGGCTATTCTGAAAAAAGGAAGCTTTTCATACTTCTAACTGTAACCTAATACTGAAAGCATATCATAACCATCACTTTATTGGAAATAAAAGGAACTGATCTAGAGAACACTGATTCATCTACATATTTTCTTCTTTTGCAAGAAAGAAAGATTCACACGTATGCTAGGACAAGAAAGGAAATTGCACTAAGTGGAATTCATTGTCTAGATTACTTAATTGACTTGCAGAAAAGGAACTACTCTATCCTTGCACACATGCTGAATCAATGACTAACTAACTCATATCTAGTTCATGCTTAACTATTATGCTGATGATGTATTTTATGATGGACTAATAACACTTTGAAATTGCTTTTTTTGCAACAAAAAAAATCCGCTTGGGTGGTCTAAGGGTATCCCTGGACCAAACATTCAGGATTGGGGGTCTACTGGTGGCTTTGCTAGGATTAGGTGAGGTGGAGGAATGATTTTGGGCTAAAGGAGAGGGTGTTCGGTACTACTACATGAAGTTATTATATGATTCTTGTTTTTATATAGGATCTCCTCAAAGGCTATAGGAAAGATGCCAAGAGGGTTTGGAGGATAGAATTGATGGAAAGAACGTCATGGAAGGTAAGGTAAAGGTGGATCCAAGTGCATGGAGGGTGACCAACCACTTGGACCAAGCTTAGATCTCTTAAAAGGTTTGTCTTGTACCCAAAACGCTTCTCCCACTAGTGTGATGATGGCCTCAAAAACAAGGTTGTGGGTGACTTGAATTGAAGGTATCTGATGGAGGATGAAGTCTCAAGATGATGGAGTTGAAAGGGTCCTTCTCCGGTACTCTATTCAAAACTTTAAACAAGACATCTACTCATGCATTCAACATCAACAAACTTATCAAGGAAATGGTGGAAAAAATGAGTTGAATTTGAATAGATCTACCTATGAATTTGAAAAAAAAAATATACCTATGAACCTACAACATATTCATGATAAGAAAAGTAAAAATTATACTAAATTTTCCAAGAAATCATAAAATAAAAATACACTTGGTCTGTGGTGGAAGGCCTTCATCCTTAAGCTCCAATGGAAGAGGTGAGAGAGGGAGGCTTAGCAACACAATTTTAATATTTTATATGCTACCAAAAATGCAATGGAAAAGTTCAACTACTGAAGCATAAAGGAAAGATACACATGTACAGAAGAGAGACTGAAGCCAATGGATTAGGCCTAACCCACAATCCTGGCTCCCTAAAATCAACTCAGTGGAAAATAAATCAAATTCTCATCTTATTTCATAACCAGTGTTTTACATGAATAATCAAAGTAAAAAATATCTGATACGAAGCCAAGAGTGCTCTTGCTGCATATAAAATTTAAATCCTAATGAGATCTTTCTGTTGCCTATTCATGTAAGAGGTTAGCTACCAAAAACTCCCTAAAAAGTAGGTCTTTGTTCCCTTGGAACTCGAGAGAAGTGGAGCTTGACTCCTTCTTATCATTCATTTGCTTGGATGCCTCTTACTTTGAGATTTGTGAGGAGGATCTTGAAGAGATATTGGATTCTTTTAAGAGTTAAGAAGGTAGTCAACCTCCCTATTATTTCTCCTCGGTGTCTACTTCAAGCCCTACTTAAGAAGGAATAATGCATTGGACAGAATCACCACTAGATTTATACTTCACCCAAGTATAGTGGATACAAATTGAGGATTGACTACTTAAAGATATTGAGACATCATGTTTTCCACTAGATTATTACATTGACTATTTGCTAAATTTATTAAAGGCCGAGAAGAAAACTTCATTAGACCTTAATTAGTGAAGTTTTGATTAGTGTTAGTATGGTCATTGATGTCATAATATGTAATGCTATGCTACTACCTAAAATATGATGGTACAATTATAATCTTCTAGTATATGCGAGTTGTTCTAAAGACATATATGTTGTTGTCTATAATATTGTTATTGAGCTTGTGATAATGAGGGTTTTAAGAGAGGGATGTGAATGTGAATTGTCTAGAATTTGCATTGCAAGACTTATAAGAAAATACTTCAAGTAGGGGTAAGGTTACATTGATGGAATTACTACATATGTGTTTTGTTGCAGGCTGTTGGAGCATATTTTCATTTGGAGCTTATAAAACTAGGGTGTTGGAGCATCCTTTCAGTTGCTAGAGGTGATAAAACCAAGGTGTTGAAACATCCTTCCAGTTCGAGCTAGTAAACTAGGGCATTGGTGCATCCTTTCAGTTGGAACTGATCAACCAAAGGGTTGGAGCCTCCTTCTAGTCATTGTTGGAGAATCGTGGAAGTTGGAGCTTCCTGTTGATGTAATTTTCAAGGAATATATTACAAGTGTTCGATGTTTTTTCTCTAAAAAGGGTTTTGACCTAAAAAATCCTTGTGCATTGTTCATGTGATGTGATGTGTTGTTTATTATCTTATATTATTTTTGGTAATGATATTTAATGCACTAAAATAAATTAAAATTAAGTGAAATATTGATTCACCCCTTTTTAAGTATTTCCAACATAAATACAATTTCAAATAAATTTATTAGGATAAGTAAATTTTAATCTAAAATTAATTTAAATTGATAATTTTAAATTTGTCTATATATATATGTAAATTATTTTTCTTAAATTTAAATAAAATAATAAAAAATAATTTACATTAATTTAATTGTTACTTTAATCATAAAAATTATTTAAAATAAGTTTATTATATACTTATCCTTGGATGGAGTGATTCTTGAGACAAGGGGTTGCTATCGTCTCACTTGGTTGATGAACCAATGGACCTGGAAACACACTCCCAAGAATTTTAATGTGGTTAAAGTCTGTAGGACCATATCAACATTTTTGACATTATATAGCAAAGCCCATCATAGACAAGAGGAGGTGATGGTTGTTTTGTGAATTTTTTGAGTCTGACAGTTGTGTGGCAGAAGGAGTTTTCAATGCCTCCTCCATGGATATTAACCTGAACAATATCCACACATTTGGATTTATGGTAATTTTCTTGTAGATTCTAGTGTGGGAATTGAAGGCAAAAGGAGGTGCAACTCTGGCATGGTGGTGTTGAAATTTCACTAGTTATGGGACTGTGTTTTGTGAGAAGGTTCCTAATTAGCCAATTTTTTAGTGTTTCAAAGTTTTTGTTTCCTTCCACACTCAGCAAAAGGATTATATTAATGGTAATATCCATATATTTTCAAGACATAGTTTTGATATATTATATCTCTTTAAGTGCAGGGCCATCATCATTTGCAATGCTCAAGGGATGAAAGTTGTGTTGTTTCTTAGCTTGGTTTTGGATGTGTGGGGGCACCAATGTTTTTCCATCCATCATTTTCTTAACAATGGAAATTCAAGACATCAATGCCAATTTTTCTATTGCGACCATAGCCTTCAATTTACTCTTATTTGGTTAGGTCTAGTTTTATTGTACATTGTATCAATAATGTAGTCTGTGTTTTCTTTGGGGAACTACTGCAATACCCTTTTATAGTTTCATGGTCTTTTGGTGGGAGAAGAGCTCTATAGTCCCTATACACCCCTTTGTTATGTCGACTTATTTGAGAACCCTCCTCAATAATCCCTTGTTTGGAATCAATCATCAGTGTGAGCCATACCTTGTGTGGAAATTTCCTTGCTCTTAAGAGTTTATTATATTTTTTCGTCCTTTGTTCCATGATGTCAATTTGCCACCTCTCGCCTCCGTGCCTCATCAGTGCATGTGCTTTCGAAGGGGGGAAAATATTACTAAGAACAAACCCACATGAGAAACATACATGCATCATTGGTTGGAGGAGGATTTTTTTGTGTGCTAAGGCAATACAACTCACCTTACAAAAAGATAGAAGTTTATTAAACACTAATGAAATTTTATAAACCAATAATTTAAATTTCTAAAAACAATTTATTCATATTGAGAGATTGTTTATGTGTTGTTGATGATGGGTCGAACATATCAAGATACATAATTTTTTAGGAAAAAAAACAAATTAACACCCTAATTTTTTTGGTAATCTCTATTCTAACTATGAAAAAAAAACACTCTTAAATTAATTCAAAACTAACATTAAAAATTAAAATAAAAGCCTGAAAATTATTCCTGCAAATTTAATAAACCAAACATATTGAAGTCATCTTATAATATACACCACAACTACAATAATTTAATTTTCGAACATATATATATATATATATACATGTCGAACTTTAAAACGGATGTTCAAATGATAAATCTCCAACGAGAATCAATCTAGCTTAATAATACGTAATTCCCCAAAATAAATATATTAATTAATCACTTAATAATTTGACCTTTACTTATTCTGGAATTCATTTAAAATAATAACAATAATGGAGGTTAACTTTAGTCCTCTCAATATTTCCAAAATACATCTAAGTGGGTTTTTCTCTTCATGTTGACCCGTCAGAGTAGCTCGACCTAATGCATAAAAGCTCATTATCTCACATTGAACATCCAACACACAGCCTATTATTATTATCCAGTGCCCTAAACTCGGCATTCTAATGTTATCCGCTTGCTAAAAATCTCACACAACCAATAATGGTAGCTTTTGAAAAATCATCTCACACACCCAATAACTTATATTCATAAGTCCTCAAACAGCTGTGTTGCAGCAATAAATATTTGCAACAACCTACACCCGCCGTCTGAAACAGAAAAATCTAAACTAGTTAAGGTAGCTTGATTTAAAGCATAAAAGCTCACCGTCTCACACTGCACACCCAACGAATAGCCTATTATTAAACAACATTCTAATATTATCTTTGGTTTGGATTCTCTACTGCTGTGAACTGTGGGCCAGCAATACACTCGAGATGTAGTGGAGACAAATTGAGAAAATTCAGAAGTGATTGATTACAAACAAATTCAAAATAAAAAATGCAGTTCCTTATCCTATCTTGTTAAGCGAAACAGGGGTTGCTCCTATTGAAGAAATTGCTATGGTGTGAGTCATAAGGTATCTGAAAAAAATTGAGCAAATGGAAGAGGGTAGATGGCCTAAGGTTGTGTTTAATGACAGATTGTGCAAAATAAAGAAGACTTGGATGCGGCAAAATAACAAATGGTTTAGTAAATGGGGCATTTTCTTGAAAATGTGTCCTACAAATAGTAAATACATAAAAACTTTTGATATGGATAAGTTCCACAAACATACTTGGGAGAAAGAGCTAGGGAGAAAGAAGAAGTACTACATTGAAGAGTTTAACCCCACGCATAACCATCAACAAAAGGCGTACATAGGGGCTAATATTTCTTGAAGATCTAAAATTCTTATTGCTCAATTAAGGACTAATTCTCATCAACTCCATTGTGAAACAGGGCGCTGGAAAAGGCCAAAAGAAATGTGGGAGGAAAGATTATGTATTTTTTGCTCCGTCGAAAAAGTGGAAACATAAAAACATTTCATTTTAGAATGCGAGGCCTTCAAAGACAGCAGGGAAAACTATGCAGGTATTCTGGCAGCTAGTTCTTGGAATAATCTATTTAGCGAAGAGTTTGTCAATAAGCTGGGAGTGATTATTGTAAAACTTCACAGGAAAAGGGCCGAATACAAGAGCCAGATAAAGAAGCAATATGTCCCATAGGCTATTTTTAGCGTCGTGGATATTAAAAATACTTTCTTTCTTTCTTTCTTTCTTTCTACTTTTGCTAAATAAAGATCAAAAGGATAGACAATTGAGTGAGCAGGCAAGCCACCTTCTCCAAGCGAAGAGTAGGTCTCCTTAACAAGGCCAGAGAACTGTCCATCCTCTGTGATGGTGACGTGGCAGTACTCATCTTTTCAAGCTCAGGGAAGTTTTTCGATTACACCAGTTCATATATGAAAAACATGGTGGACCGTTACTTGACAAACTCTGAAAAATTATCATTGCCACAATCATAATCCCATGCCTTACTTGACTGCAGCGATAAAAATCACAATAAAGTTAGCGAAACTGAAGCTGCAGGGCTATCAACTGCAGCTGATGTTGAAACATATAATGGGAGAATATCTATAAGGATTGGATACTGAACGATTGCAGCAGCTTGAAGAGAAAATGGAAGTGGGAATGGGGCTGGTGAGGGCGAGAAAGAACCAGTGCATACTTAGTCTGTGTTGAGGCCAACGGGCATATGTTGGCCGCGCAGAGGATGATGGAAAGGATGGGGTGAAAGGAGGGCTAGGGTTTCGGCATGCAGGAGAAGGGGATCGCTACACATCTGACCGCTAAGCAGATTAATAAGAGGGTAGATTTTATTTTTAATGCCAGCAAGACTAGGCCCCAAAAAAGATTAAGGGAAACAATATCACTCGCACTGGCACTAGGTTTATACTACTCATGAACAACATGGAGTGTATTTTCTGCTTTATTTTCTAATAATTGTAGCCTGTTTTTTTTATGTCATAGGTTCTTATGATTCATCTTATGAATAACATTAAATAGTTGAAATGCATTGACATCTAAAATATTTCTAATATGATTATTATTAGAAATTGTTTAACAATAGAATTTTTTTAAATATGTTAATTTTTTTTATTTCATATTTGAATTTTTTTAAATATGCTAATTTTTTATTTTAAAATTTTGTGATCTATATTTATTGAGAATACTACATTATTAGTTTTTGGTTGACTTTTTGAACCATCTAATATGGTTCTTTTAAGAAGATGAAAAAATAGATCTATCATTACTTATAAATAACACTGATCCATCTTGATCTAGAAATGAAGATTAATAAAATATCTAGAATGAAAATTTTAAAAATGAATATTTATTAAGTTAAAATGAATCTCGAGATAAATATGGTTAAAATATTATATAATAAAGAAGTTATTTATAAAATATGTACAAATAAATAACTAATTAAATAATATAAAAATTGAAAATTGAAAAAAATAAATTAAAATAAAAATATAAAAATATTGGGAAATAAAAACAAAGAGGAAAAAGATTAAAATAATATTATATTAATAGGAAAATAAAATAAATAAAAACATAGATTCAAGTAAAATAATCATCAAGAGCCTTTTTAATCTTAGGACCATTACTTGCTCTTTGAAAAGCTCTAACACCTTGATGCTTGCTATCGTCATTATTCTCAAAAAATTTCAGAAGATGGGATTTCTCTTCTCTTACATGATTATCGTCACAAATTCCTAGAGCATGGGTAGCCAAAGTGTTAAAAATTCTAATTTCTGTGAAATAAAATAGTGAGAACTGGCATGAAGATATTGTTCCGTGCAGGTATTTTAATGAAAAACTCAGTGCGATAAAGAACCATGTTATAATCTAGAGATGAGAATATCAAAGAAAGGAAGGCTACCATCGACCTCAACCTCCATTTTGAATTTGATGGGGTCAAATTGAGAATTAAGATGATGATGGAACATATCCAACTTCTCATGAACTTGGGGCCAAACAACACAACAATCATCAACAAACCTTTTCCAAAGCTTAGGGCAGTGTTTAGCAGAGGCTAAAGATTTGGTCTTAAAATCTTCCATGAATAAGCTAGGAATGACAAGGGAGAGTAGAGAACCTATAGAAACACTATAAGTTTGCTCATGGAATTCACTATGGAAGCTAAAAAGGGTAGAGGTAAGGCACATGCCAACTAATTTGGCACTGCCATCATCAGTGATTCGATTTATGACATTGATGACATCATTAAGAGAGATTTTTGTATAAAGAGAGAAAACATCAAAGCTAGCTAATAAATCCATATGGTTAAGCCTTATGCCTTTTAACTCTCAAACAAAGGAAGTGGTGTCCTTAACGAAGAAATATATGTGAACAAACATAGGTTTGAGTTTATGGGAAAGAAATTTAGAAAGGAGATAAGTGTGTCCACCAATCATGCTAACAATCGGTCTTAAAGGGGCCCTTTCCTTATGAATCTTGGGAAGCCCATAGATTCTGGGAGTAAGAGGGTTACTCTCAATAAAATTTTTGTGAAGGGGGTTAAGAACCTGATTATACTTTATGGCAGAAACAACCTCTTTAGCAACCTTTTAAACGTATTGAGTTTTTTGTGACTCTTGCTATTGTGCAGATGGTACATCATTTTGCTAATATAGTAGGAATTGTCTAAAACTACAACTTCCCCACCTTTATCGGCTTTAAGAATGACAATGTTTGGGTCATTATTTAAGGATTTAAGGGCAAGGAGCTCATCTTTGCTAATTTTACTTTTGGGAGGCTTGGATTTTATAAGAACAATGGTGCAATCTAGCCTAATAGTCTCCTTAATATTGTTAGGAAGGTATTGGTTTCTAATCCCATATTCAATGTTACAAATGATATTTCTGTGTGAATTCAACATTTTTTCGAAAATGTGAAATACATGAAGATCAACATTCTTAATAGATAAATTAACTATGGTTCTATTGCACAGGAAGATATATTATTATTATTAAAATATTATTTTTATTATTTTTACTAACAGTGTTATTATTATTATTATTATTATATTTGTCATTTTTAAAAGGCCCTAGTCTAAATGTTGCACAACATTTTGTCACTGTCCCTGCAATCCCTCATCTCGTACATTGGAGGACTATTCCCATGTCCTGTAAATAGTAAAATGTCCTGAAAACACCTTGATGGCATCCTTCTACATAAGAGCAAGAATTCTCCTTGAGAAAATTTCCTCAGAAACTTACTAAAAACATATGTTTGGGCATTGGCGCGAGCAGCCAGTTCATCACTCGCGTCAACCTGGGAAATTTGCACTAAGCCCGCGCCACCTGGCGCTCTATCCCTATGTATTGCCTGCGCCAAGCCTATTTGGGAATGTTTTTTAAAAATAAAAGGCGGAAGTTTGGTTCTAACAACTTCAGAACGAATCATCAAAAATAGGTTGAGTTGTTTGGCTCCGGATCTCCCTGTTTAGGAAGTGGTTTTCCACCTCTCCCCCATGATTATAGGGATCCTAACCTCTTCTTCTCCCTCTATAAAAGGCTGCCCTCTCTATTTGCAACCTAGCTGAACATTTGGGAAGAAAACTATAGCTGAGCGACTATTGAGAGCAGATCTAAGGAGAACCCCATAAGAGAGAGAGCATTGTCTAAATTCCCGACAAGCTTTGTGAGACACGGTTCACTGGAAGTCGTGCCAAAGGAAGAACGCGACGTCAGAACTCGGTTGTAGTTTTTCTTTCACATTTTAATATATGCTCGACTATGTTATTGGTTCCACTGTTGTATTGCTTATCTGTGTAATGCAATTTGATTCAATATTTTTCGACTGATTGATAGTTACATGTTTGACTTATTACATTGTATGTCGTCATTTTTTCTCTGCATGTGTACAGGTGTCCAGATGTGGTGAGCGGAAGGATTTTGATCTGTCAAGCTAGGAACGGGAAGTAACACTTCTTCTTCGACCACATCAGCTTAGGACTTGAGGTAGGCTATCCATCGTAGCTTTGTCTTTTGTAACTAGGAATCGATATCGTAGCATGTTTTCTTTGTTGCTAGACCCACTCTTGGGCTAGTGGGATTGCCTCTGTCCACATAGGGGATTTACCTCTCCAAAAAATTGGAAACTCCACTGGGGATCAATGTGAGTTTGTCTTTCATCCTCTAGGTCATCTTCCTAGTATTTGCTTACTTGCTTTTCTAATTATCTTTGTTGAGCCTTAGACCCCTGTTCAGCCCTAGAGGATCAATTTGACCTCTGTTCTTCCAAAAATTTTATCTTTCCAAGGTTAGCTTGATTGGCGCAGGTTCTAGCCTGACAAGCGTGCCAGTTGGCCCTAGTTTCCAGTTTATCATGCCTGCCATCCCCTGTCTGGCATGGATTATAGTCAGACAGTCGTGCCAACTCCTGTAGGTGCTAGGGTTTTCTCTGTTTTGGAGTTTTTGGTCTATCTTGGTGTATCTGGGGGTTTTGTTAACTTGATTTGAATGCTTTGGATTTTTTTTTTTGACTGAGAGTAGCCCTTACCCTTTGACTGTTTGCCCTTTTCTGTTAGTTTTGGTTTTAGCCCTAGGTTTTCTAGGTGCTTCAGCCTTTTGAGCCTCCTGTGGGAGTTTTGGGTCCTTGGTTTCCTAGTCAACTTCGTTTCTGCTCCTTTGCATTCAATTTTTGGATCCATTTGAGTGATTGCGTTAATTGAGTGATTTTCCTCTCTTTCGTTCAATTTTACTCTCATCGCTCCAAGCCTAGATTACATGGCTTGTTTGGGTCTCTTTTGAGATTTTTCTTTGATTTGAGGGATTTCGTCATTGGTTTGAGTCTTGTTGGGATTTTTTTGAATTGAGTGAAATATTTTTGTTTCAGCTCTCACTTCACCATTCTAGAATTGGTTTTTTGATTCATTTTTCATATCATTTAGTGCACTTGCTCTAATATATTGAAAAATACAAAAAAAAAAACTTTTGCATTCTTGATTAGCACAATGAAAATTGGAAAATATTTTGTATTTCTAGCATTATATAATTCTAGGAAAGAGCTTTTCAGTTTCATTAGCTTGCATTAGATTCAATATTGGGTGTTTTCATATGTTCATATTATTGTTATCACTTGGAAGCTCTTAACTCTCTCGTAGATAGCCTTTCATTGAACGAAATGGTATTTTATGGCATGTAGCTTGCATTTAGGGATTCATGAGATTCAACATTCGGTAGGACCTTGGAATTGAAATATAAATCGAAGATCAACTTAAAATTTATTTCAATTAACCTAAGGCAACATTGAAACCTAACGCAATATTTAGTGGTCTAAGTTAGAGACGTGTTTCGACGTATTTAAACCTAACATCTATCACTTACCATCTGGCTTCAGACAGTGCTAGTACGGACTTGTGCTTCCCATACCATCGAGTATATAAAGGGAGACCCCTCTAGGTTGCAATCCTTTTATCCGTAGGAAGTCGAGTTTGCCGCCTTGTAACCATAATACACTGAACACAACATTCGGGGAGGCTACCTGCACGTAATTCAAGTCCTTGGTTGATTTCTCTTTCATTTTATAACCAAGGTGTATATGGCAGTTCATGGGAACCTGGTACACCCTTCTACCTAGACTACCTAAGTAGTAATTTTCGATCTTTACTGACTCCATAAATTTGAAAATATGATCAAGCACTTGTCCTTTCATGCTCGTTTCCAACCTGAAAGTGATAAAGTCACCTTTTTCCAGTTTCTTGACTCTTAAAATATGGAACGGTAGAGTTTTGTTTCAATGTTTTAAAAATTAACTACCCACGAAATATTCCTGGTTAAAGTTAGTTTCCTTAGGGTGTTGTTTTGAAAATTGTTTCGATGGCAACGTTTCCGGAGTTCACTAACCCGGGAATCCCTTCCGAAGGGAATCCTGGTCCTTTTCCTGCTTTTGGGAATGTTGGTGCTCCTTATATGGAAACGTTGTCCCTGCTTGGTTTAACTGTTGGATTGCCTGTATGATTATTTTCGACCTCGATGGTCACAAGTGTTCCATCCACCATACAACCATCTCCTCCACCTGAATAACGTCATGTTTCTTCTAAGGTGGACCTCTCCCATTCTTCGCCTATTTTTTCATCCTCCTCTTCTACTTTGCCTGGCGAAAGTCTGGACTCCAGTAACTAGGTGGCCAAGAAGAATAAGAATAAGATAAAGAAGAAAAAGTCAGATAAGCGAGAGGCTAATATTGCAGCTATTTCGCCTAAGAAGCTTTCCCTTGTAGAACCATCCATGCTTCCACGAAAAGTCAAATTCCCTTGCATGCTCTGCAAAGGTAACCATTTACTTCGAGACTACCCTGGTATTCCCAAGGTACTTGAAGCATGGTCCGACGGTCGCCCGCCGTTGCCTTTGGCTTCTGGAAGTCATATTATTGGCACATTTTTGACTAGCCCTGATAAGGCAAATAAAAAACAGGGCAAGATTACCAATCCCTGTAAGTTGTGTGAAGGGCATCATCCCATTCACCTTTTTCTGTATATGGATGAAGCCAAGAGAGTGTTGGAAAAATCCACTGTTTCTGGACCCTACCTTCTGGCTGGTTACCAGAAGCTTTCCTCGAGTCCTTCACTAGTCGATTCCATGATCGATCAAGCGTCATCCTCGCTCGATCTCGCTCCCCTGGAAATTCGAGTTTAGGAATCTATTCCTGACTAACCATTGGCTAAGGCATTAGTCGATCTGACCCCATCTGTGGTTCATCAGGTCTTTTCCGTTAAGATTGGATCTCATTACCCCCATGTTCTTCTTATTTCATCAGATTATTCAGACTTAGAGAAAGGTTCTTCCGTCTCTGTAGTCAAAGAACCTGCTCCTCCTACTCCCATGATGGATGTCTCAGAATATGCTCCTCTTGCTCCGGTAACATCGAGGGACAACCATCTCAGTTTGATGGTATCCCCCCCAAGTAGTTTGGTCATTTACTTTGATTGGAGTCGATTTGCTGGATACCACCTTCTGTCTTATGTGCCTTTCGAGATTACGGTATAAACCTTTGATCTGGTTGGACCCAACACTATTATAGATGAAAGCATGTCTGTTAGTATTTTGTCTTCCACTACTTGGAAAGCTTTTGGTTCTCCACCGCTTATGTCTATTACCCAGAATTTTTTGGCTTTTAACAGAGGAACCAGTCAACTGTTAGGGATCCTTCCGAAGTTGTCTGTTACTTTGGAAGGGAAAACCATCCATCTAGACATGATGGTTGTTCCAGGCCCCTTGGATTTTAATTTTCTCTTGGGGCACGACTATACTTAATAGTAGAAATTTGGGACATCAATATTAATTTTTAAATTGTGACCATAGCCTTCAGTTGACTCTTATTTGGTTAAGTTTAGTTTTCTTTCGTGTCGTCTCAGTAATGTAGTTTGTGTTTTCTTTGGGGAATTATTGTAATACCCTTTTATAATTCCAAGTTATTTTAGTGGGAGAAAAGATTTATAGTCCCTGTACACCTCTTCGCTATGTCGACCTATTTGAGATCCCTCTTCAATAATCCCTCATTTGGAATCAGTGACCAGTCTCAGCGATATGTTGTGTGGCAGTTCCCTTACTCTCAAGAGTTTGTTGGCTTTTATCGACCTTTGTTCCAAGATGTCCGCACCGCACCTCTCGCCTCCATGCTTCATCAATGCGTGTGAGTTCTAAAGGGGGCAACATATAAGAAAAAACAAGCCCAAAAGTGAAACACACACATGCATCATTGGTTGGATTACTGCGTGTTATCAGGACCTCTTTGAGAAGTAATTAATTGATTTGAAGGGTAATGCTTTGTCTATAGAACTCCCTTCTCAGATATAAAGGTCCTGGTAGAATAGGTAGACTAGATCCCAGACACAGGGGACAACAAGGGTTATTTCAACGAGAACATGCAAACTATTAACCTTTATTGCTAGATGATTTTTTATTAGGGCACGCACTTGTGGACGAGAACTAGTACCGAAAGATGTCCTTATTTCCTTGGAGCACTTACATCGACATCTGAGAGACTTGGGTTGTAGAATGGATAGAAAAGAGTAGCATCTTGGCATACCTCCTTATCTTGGAAAAGCTCCTGAAGACCCAAGCGAACTCGTCTAGGTTGCAGTCTAGTATTTGAACCCCTCAAATTAGATGTAGCATGATGATGTTTTGTGTCTCCTATGCTATAGATACTACTCGAAAGAGCATCTTAGGCCACTGCTTTAGTTATATTTTTTACTTTTTGATCACTTTTTTCAGTTATTAGTGTCTCCTTAATGAGAAACTAGAAAAGTTATTCATACTCTTCATTTAAACTCTAATTTTTTTGAAGGCAATACAATTCACTTTTAAAAAAAAAAATTTATTATACACTAATGAAATCTCAAATAAGTATGAATATGAACCAATAATTTAAATTTCTAAAATAATTGATTCCTATTGAGAAATTGATTATTTGTTAGTGAATATGGGTGGAACTTATCAAGTACATAATTTTTTTAAGGAAAAAATATTTACAACATGAATTCTTTTAATACACTTCAATCAATTCAAAACCAATTTTAAAAATATCAAATTAGCATATTTAAATTATTTTAAAACCATTATTTTAATTATAAATTATTTTAAAACCATAATATTATTTTTATTTAATATAAATAAATTCAAAAACATATAAACAACTAGAATAAATTTAATAAACCAAATATATTAAACTCCTATTTAAAAAAAAAAAATTACACTTCACTAATTTAATTTTCAAACAGGCAGACAATATATAGAAAGATATATTCTCCGACTTTTAAAACAGACTTCCAGATAAATAAATCTCCAATGAGAATCAATTTAGCTTAATAATTCATAATTTCCCAAAATAAATATAGTAATTAATTATTATTCTAAAATTCGTTAAAAAAAACATTAATGATGGTGGTTGACTTTATTCCTCTCAATATTTCCAACTACCTAGACCCGCTGCCTAAACAACAAATATAAACTGGTTTTTCTCTTTATATCGACCCATTAGAGTAGCTCGACTTCAAGCATGTTACACTCAAAATCCAACGGACAGACTATTATTACTATCCGGTACCCTAAAGTCGGCATTCTTATATTATCTATTTTTGCTAAAAATCTCACACGCCTAATTGTGGTAGCTTTTGAAAATCATCTCCCTATATTCACAAGTCGTCAGACAGCTGTGTTGCAGCAGTCAATATTTCCAACAAAACCTAAACCTAAGCTACCTTCTCCACGTGAAGAGCAGGTCTGCTTAAAAAGGCCAAAGAACTCTCTCTTCTCTGTGATGCAGACGTGGCAGTACTCATCTTTTCAAGCTCGGGAAAGTTCCTCGATTACGCCAGTTCAGATATGAAAAAGCATGGTGGAGTGTTACATGACAAACTCTGAAAAATCACGATCGCCGCAATAACAATCACGATAAAAACTAGAAGATACAGTTAGCGAAGTTGAAGCTTCACGGCATCAACTGCAGTTAATGTTGAAACAAAGAATTTTCATTTAAATTTGATAATACAATTGTAAATAAAATTATACTACAAATATATAAACAAATTCATAAACATTAAAAATATCACAACACAAACTAAGTAAATTTAATAAATCAAATATATATTTTTTTTCACAAGAGAAAAAACACTATTTTGTATTATATTATAGGAAAAACAGTCCATGTACCAAAATACATAATCTCATCAATAGAATGTACACCCAGTTCATCCATCCAGAGAAATGATGTTGTCCCATCTCAAACAAAGAAATGTAACCCCATGTCACCAATAGGGACTAGAAATAAAAACAATATGAGCCTCATGAGAATGCCGTAACATATGAGATTATCCAGATTTGCCAAAAAGCAGAATGAGAACAACTTGTAAAAGAAATGCCAGTATAGTGGAAAGCCATCCAGCCTGATATCCATACCATATCAAAAAAACAAAACCCATTGTCCAGCCACGCATAGATTTATAGGCAGTGAGATAAACAGTTACCATGAGGTAACATCACGTTCATAAGAGAAAAATCACAGGCTCGCTTGTATAGATATATACCAGTGTGATAAACAGATGCTTGTAGACAGCACGTTCATGAGAGAAAACAAAACGCAGGCTCGCTTGAAAACCGAATTAGCTACAACATCCGATATGTGAACAGCAAGAGAAAACCCTCAAGATGAGTCAGAAAGGCCATCATTGTGAGGGGAAAAAAGGGAGACTATAATGAGTATTTGAAATAAGCCAGCGCCCGATAGTGTTTGACTGATATGAATCCAAATGGCTGTTCCAAACCCATTTTAGACAAACTATCCGCCCTTCTGTTAAGTTCTCTGTAGAAATGAGTAGTGTTTGACTGATATGAATCCAAATGGCTGTTCCAAACCCATTTTAGACAAACTATCCGCCCTTCTGTTAAGTTCTCTGTAGAAATGAGAAGACCTGCCAGAAATGCCATCAATAATGATCTTAGAGTCCTCATAAATATCAATGCTTGGGATCTGTAAATGATAGACAACCATCATCCCGCTCCAAAATGCCATAATCTCCGCTTTATTTGTTTGTTCCATAGCCCAGTAATAAACCAAATATATTAAACCAATCTCAAAAATAAATAAATAAAAAGCATTTATAGTACAGTACAGTAATTTAATCTTCAAACAGGTAAACCGATTATTTATTTTTTTCGCCGAACTTTAAAACAGATGTTGAAAAAAAAAATCGCCAATTAAAATCGTATCTAAATTAAATCTACACTGCACTAATTTAATCTTCAAACACAGACAATTTATTTTTTCTTTCACCGAACATAAAATAGATGTAAATCTCCAATTCAAATCCATCTAAATTCATAATTCATAATTTCCCAAAATAAATATAGTAAATAATCTATTAACGGTCTGGCCTTTCGTTATTCTAGAATTCATTTAGAAAAATAATGGAGTTTGACTTTCGTCATTGGTATTATGAAGGTAGTGCTAAGATTTATACGACGTAGTTGCGTTGGTCGAGAAGGTCCATTTATCAAAATTATAATTAATTTTAATATAAATTTAGAAAAATTGTTTCCAAAGCTACCTATTTCTATTTTGAAGTCATTTTTTATTTTTAAAACAATATAAAAAATTATTATAAATTATTTATTAAATAAAAATAAAAATATTATGATTAATTATTATAAATAATTATAACAAAAAAACTATACTATCTAAAAATAGAAAACCGTATTCTATTTAGAATAATAAAGTAGTGATCCATATATAACCAGCTTTACTCCAAATATTTTTTTTCAATCTTCTATCATTAATTTAATTTATAATATAAAAAAAATTATTAAACTTTATAATCATATTAACTCAATATTATTCTTTTATATTTTCTTAGAGTATCTTTCTGAAATGTAATAATTTGTTGTTGCTCTGCTCATAATAAATTAAATTGTTGTATATACGTATTTATTTTTCAAATTCAAATAAAATTTATATTTTTAATTATCAACAAAATTTACTTTCTTTTTTTGCTTTTCTTATCCATATTGATATTTTGAAAAGATTTCCTGAAAAAATGATATTAAGATTAGTAGGTTAATGAGTTTCCAACTACTCACTGTGGTTCATCATCAGTATTAAAACTGGGTCAACTTGTTTCAAACTATCTACGGGTCAACCTGTTTTAAACTACCCACCTTGATTCATCATCAATACTAAGATGTAATAGTTGTATTTTTTTCCCCTCAATTTTACTAATATTTTAGTAAAAGATTATGGCACAAATATTGCAACTATATTTAAAAATTACCCCAGAAAAATATGAGGCACTTATTTACATGGCTCAAAAGCTATAATAGGACTTTAAAACTTATAGTTCAATCAAATGTTTGAAAATTAATTTTTGAATAATATTGAAAAAAATATTTATTTTGCAAAATTAAACATTATAAGTTGTATTTTTCAATACTAAATTAATAGTGGTCAATAAACAAATCTATTGTTCCTTGACAAAGAGCAATAAATAATTAATTATATAATTATCTACAATATTTTTAAATTTAAAATATAGAAAATTTTTAAATATATTAAATTCATTTCAAATTCAAAAATATAATATTTATAATACATTTAAAAATATAATTATTTTTAAAATAAATTAAATTCATTTTAAAATTAAACATATAATAATTCCAATATATTGATTGTTCATTCTATTTTGGTAATTTGAAATTGAATTGAATTCACTAATTTAGTGAGAATCATTTGATTGTTAAGTATCATGACTTGATATTAAGGGATGAATTTTAATGAAGCTGGATGGTTAATGATTAAAGTCATTTTTTTGTGATGTGGCAAGGAATACTAATTGATTCAATATTATTGTTTCTTTTCAATATTTAATAAAAAATTACATGAAAAAAAAACAAAAATAAAAATGTCTAATCTTACTTAGTGCTAAGGCAATTTTAGCATTCAACAAATTAGTTTAGAATGATAATTAGTGAATCCTCGATCACTATTTTGGTTGTTATGTGCTCAAGTGGTTTTTAGCTCCTAATCATAGTGTAATAGTCAAGGTTACAACCGCAAAAAAAATATGTTTTACATGAGTTAACATTACACATTTACTTAACTACATTCACAATTTAACATTTAAAATCTACTCTTTTAACTTTGAAAATCATTCACATTCAAATCATTGTAACTTAATTAATCATTGCTCATACCACAAGCAAGACTTTGGTTACACCAAGGCTTATGGTTTTTCCATCTCACAAGGAGGTACTATTGTTGTTATTTGACACCTCTTATGGCATGGTTGTACTAGTGCGAATCCCTATCTACTTTAAACTCTCCAGCGCGTTAGCACAACATGGCAGCAGTTAGAATTTATGGCATTTAATTTTGTTTTTTCGGCATATCCGCTCCAGGATAGAAAACAATTACCGAGAACACTTGTAGAGATCTACACCGTAGATCTGATTGTTCCGAGATCCTATGGTGAAGGAGTTCTAGGGTTTGCACGGTAATGACTTGCCTTACCAACCGTTTCCTTAGCATTTGTGGCATTCTGCTTTGTATCTCCAAAGGATGAACCCTCGAACAACCCTTCTCGGCCCCTTGAACAACCCTTCTCGTCCTATAGCAAGTATTACCCTCATAAAATTGTTTTCATTTTCTCTGAGACAAAGACGGTTGCTGCTGCCAGCAGTTGGATTGGGCCTTTAGCTGGATAACTGTTCCGTCTGTCCTTCATGTAAATGTTTTAATGGTTCATTTCCTGTAAAAAACAAGATATTATTGCTTCTACTGATTTCAGTCGCTAAATAGTTGTACAATTTCTTTACTTTTTTTTTTATTAGGTTCTCAATCTTTCCATGTTTGCATTCTAATTATCCATTTATATGTTGGGTAACTGCCGAGATTTTTTCGTCCTTCTTCAAGTTGGAATTCGAATGAATTCACTCTGTGGCCGCAATGAAATTGAGGAATGACATGCGGTAAATTTTCTAGTCATAGACACTTGTAGTGCATGCTTGTTTTTTCTCCATGGCTATACAAAGCTATGCATGTCATCTCTCTTATCTTATAGGAATATGGTGTAATCCTCCAGATATATGTTTTTAAACTGGTATCATAAAAATATAGCGTGGTTGCATCCACCTATCTAGATTTGGCTATAACTGATCCTGATCTAATGAAATTCTTGAGGAGACAATCATAGTTGAATCTTTAGGGTTGAACTCTGTTCTTATTTGAGTTTTAACTATAAAAACAGTTACCCACATATATATATATATATATATATATATATATATATATAGATATAGTAATTCTGGTAACGTTCCTTTTTGAGTTCTTGATAAAAATTTCCAAGTTTGTTCTGAATCATTGAAAAAGTACCTGTAATGGTTCCCACATGCATTTATGTTATTCTTTATTGTGTCTATAGGTTTTCTAGAATACTAACTCATTCTTCTATTTCATTTAGTTCGAAGGAACTACTACGAATGTTATGCTTTTATTTTCTGTAGAGTTACAGGCCTACAGAAAGTAAATTTTTTCTTACAATCTTTCTGTAATACTTTGTAATACAGCTCATGAACCTTGTCGACTAGCTTTGATTTACAGTGTTAATTAAATATTTAGACCACCATTAGTTCTTTCTACTGTATCAAGGTATACACGCAGAAGTCGACTGGACGGACTATAATTAATTTAAAGCTAGTGTACAGTTCATAAAAAATTGAAACAAGTGTCTCGTATCCTCGGAGTTTTGGAATTCGGGAAAAGTTTCGTTACCCACTCATAACTAAACTTTCAGTCCTGGGTTTTCCCAGTTTATGTATATATATACTTAACATCTACTATCTGACATTAAGCACAATATATGGTTATGTTTTTCTATAGCATTGCTCCTACTTCTGTAGGATGAACCAGAATAACTTTCTTATCATAGATAAAATATGGTGAATAACTAATTACAGTAAGAATTCCACAACAATACAATCACTCTTTCTGGTCTTTAAATCTTGAACAAGGTGTATAGCTATAAATTTAATAGTTCTAATAGAACAATTTCTACTTTCACTGATTGAAGGAATTTTCAACAAATTTCTTAAAATAAAACAACAAAAGTACAAAGTCTCATTTTTTGATTTATTAGTACCAGTGTACTTCATCTACCATCAAAAATTCAATATAATTTACTTATCTGTGATAGACTGTGGATGTTCCTCGCTACCATGGATGAGGCAATTACATCCTCACCCCCCTCCCCATGCTCCACCCGTGAGCCAAGTAGAAGGAAACAATGCTAGAAAGGAATTTCAGGACTCTGGTCCAATCCACCTTCCAGAACTCACAGTATAGCTAAGGGTATTTCCACTGGTTTCTACCAGTTCAGGAAAATCACTCTCTCTTCCTCAGCCTCTTCACAGAGCATAAGTTAGAACCCCTCTTCCTCACAGGGATCTTGTCTTTATCCATAGAGGAAGAGTAACTAACCAACTGTTTACCTTCAACTACTTCTCAGTTGGAATAAATTATTTTTACCATCAGTCTTTCACTTATGGAACCAATTCCATAACCAATTCCATAACTAATTTCATTTAATCAACCTTAATCTCTATTCATAATATATTGTTTTAAAAAATAATAACAATAAATGTCTTAGGATCTTAACAATAAACTTAATCAATAGTTAGCATTTAAGCCAGCTGTTACACATAGTTTTAAAAGTCGAAATCAATCTTCAAATCAAACCATGTTTCACACTACATGAACCAAATTCAATAAACCATTTAAAAAAAATACATAATATAATTATTTTTAATGAAAATTTTTAACAATCCTAATAATTAGAGAGAATGTGCAAATTTTGTTCATATATATATTATTGAGGAGTGAATATATATCAAAATGGCTCTAAGACCAATATACATCACCAATAAAATACATAATCATTGACTCTCTAAATGGCCTCTATATTTCAACTCTCTAAAAACCATGTTATAAGCTATTGGGAGATTGGCCTAATACAAATGATTGATCAATATGATCATTAATCAAACTCATCACAGCTACTAGAAATAGTAAAATACTTCAAACTCCTCAAAGGCATCCTCAGTAGGAGTAACATAACATATGAAAAATTATTTGGAAACAAAATTTAAGTTTGATGCATGGAAATTTTTATATTTGACCAAAACTAACATAATTGCTAGTTTTATTTCAAAATTCTATTTATGTGTATGATTTTAAAGATATATTTACCTACACAAAAAAATTCTAAAAACATAAAAGTGTGTAAAATTGTTTGGAGAAATTGTGTATATATATATATATATATATATATTAATGATACAAATCATAATTTCAAAATATTATATTATATTATTTCTCAACAACTAATGATGGATTTTGAGACAATGGTTGGAAAATATTTTATTTTTATTTTTTATTTTTATTTTCAATACTAGAGGATTCGACAATAGCGAAGGTATCGTACTCACGTAACACGGGGTTGAATCCCCTCGGTTACCACAATAACCCCTAGGGAGGGATCGCCAGGCCTGGACAAACGCCTCCCGGGTTATTGACCGCAAGGGTCGGGGATTGAACTCGTGACTTGCTTATCAGCAAGAACGCCTTAACAGAACGTCCGCTGACCACTAGACCAAGCCCCATGGGCTAATGGTTGGTAAATATTAATATACATCAAAATATTTATTTACTAATACATTTCACATTGCCAAAATTAAAAAATAAAAAATATTACCTAAATTATATTTTTATTTTGAATTATTATTATTACTATTGAAAAGGAAGATATGAGTTAAACATATAAATTAATAAAAATAAAAATAAAAAAAATAAAAAAAAATTTAACTCCCTATGGAAGACCTAATTGTTGGATGATAAGAGGAGTTTCTAGTGAGAGAATGGAGCGAAGTTATAGGTGGTCTTCTTCATGCAATTCTACGTAATTCATCATTACAGTCGAACAGTAGGTCGCCAGGTTGTCATTGGCAATGAAGGTAAGTTGACGATCAGAGGGGTTGGATTCAGTTTCCTCCATGGCCCTGGGCATGAAGGATTTGGGTTGCACCTGTGGTGAAAAAGCCACCCACTCACAGTAACATGACCTCAGAAGAAGAGGGATAAAAGGATTTTGGATATGCAGATTTTCCCCTCGTATTATTAGCCTACCATGGGTGGCCACTACTACAAGTCATTTTTGTGGAGAAAATCAGTCAATACCTGCACATATGGGAATTATATACCTCCAAATAAACTTGTTCGTTGCACAAGGGGATCAACGTTGAAGGTTTTCTTTTGCTCCCTCAAATCACAAGTCCCTTTTACATTTATATATTGAGGATGAAAAGAGGGTTTGATTTGTTGCATTAGGGTTTATACTACTCACATTTTTTGGTTCTCAATATTTTTCATTGTGCTTCCCCTAGATCGGAGTTGATATGAATGGGAGAAATCATTTCTTCCTTTTGCTAGGGTTGATGGATGGGCTAGAAGAATTGATCCACTCATACTGTAATTTTGGATGTGGTCCTAGGTCTGCATGCCTAAATCCATATGTTATTTTATACATTAGACCCCAGATCAGAGCATATACTACAGAAAATATTGATCATTAGGAGGGTTTTTGCATAAAGGAAAATAGAACTTTCAAGAGAATTATGAAAACTCTTACTAGCATCCATATTAATTTGGGTTAAGGATGAAGACTCATTGGAGAGCATAAAAAACAAGATATAATAATGGGAATAACTCTCAATACCAAAACAAAAAATCATCTCAAAAGGGAAACTCTTACAAGACATTAGCAGAGACTCAAAGAAAAGCTCCTGAAGACCCAAAGGAACTTGTCTAGGTTGCATTCTTTTATTTGAACCCCTCAACTTAGATGTAGCATGATGATGTTTTGTGTTTCCTATGCTATAGATACTATTAGAAAGAGCATCTTAAGTGAGTGTTCTAGTAATATTTTGGACTTTGTGATCTTTTTTTAGTTATGAGTGTCCTCTCCATGGAAATGTTAATGAGAAACTAGAAAGGTTATTCATACTCTTGATTAGCAATACAATTCACTTAAAAAAGATATATATATTAAACACTAATAAAATCTCAAATTGGTATAAATATAAACCATTAATTTAAATTTATAAAAATAGTTGATTCATATTGAGAAATTGATTATGTGTTACTGATAATGAGTGAAACTTATTAAAATACATATTTTTTTTTACTAAAAAAATTGATAATATTAATTTTTTAAAGTTATTTCTATTCTAACTATTAAAAAAATACACTTCAATTAATTGAACACCAATTTTAAAAATATCAAATTGCAATATTTAAATTATTTTAAAACCATATATTTTAAATTTTAATTCTAAGTATTTTATGTTTTTAATTCTTTTTATTTAATAATATCATTTTTAATAAAATTACTTATTTTTATTATTTAAATATATTTTAGAATATATAAATAAATTCGAAAACATAAAAAAAGAAACATAAATTTAATAAACCAAATATATTGAACGCATATATAAAATAAAAATAAAAAGGCGTTTACACTACACTAATTTAATTTAGTGTAGTCTATTTAGGAAACGTTTTAGCTCAGAATCCGGTAAAAATTTTGAAAAAATTCGGTAAATATTTTATCAAAATCTTGTTTATAGTTGTTAAACTTTAGTATTTTGAGTATCCTAAGGGTTTTTGAAAGTGCTGAATTGATTTTCACTATCAAAAATAGATTCCAAACACTCCAACCAACTACTTGATTTTTTGAATTTTAGTTAACTGGATTCTGACAAAAAACTATTGCCCAGACTATTCCATTGTTTGAGTAGACAACTCCATTTAATTTTCAAACATGTCAACCAAATATAGAAATATATATTCTTCGACTTTTAGAACAAACTTCCAAATAAATAAATCTCCAATAAGAATCAATTTAGCATAATAATTCATGATTTCTCAAAATAAATATATTAATTAATGAATTAATAGCCTGACCTTTCATTATTGGTAATGGAGGTTGACTTTAGTCGTCTCATTATTTCCAACTACCTAGACCCGCTGCCTGAAACAGCAAATATGAACTGGTTTTCCTCTTGATATCGACTCGTGAGAGTAGCTCGACTTAAAACTTCTCACACTCAAAATCCAACGGCAGCCTATTATTATTATCTGGTACTCTAAAATAGGCATTCTTATATTATCTACTTTTGCTAAAAATCTCACACACCTAATTATGGTAGCTTTTGAATATGATAAATGTATATTCACAAGTCCTAGACAACTGTGTTGCAGAAGTCTATATTTCCAGCAACCTACACCCGCTGAGTGAAACAGAAAAATCTACAGAAGTTTTCTCTTCCTATCTACCCGTTAGAGTAGGTCAAGTTAAAGCATAAAAACTCACCATCTCACACTGAACATCCAATGGACAGCCTATTATTATCCACTACCCTAAAAAAGGCATTCTAATATTATCTACTTTGTCAAAGGAATCAAAGGAGACAACAGAGAATGGCAGAGCACAGCGGAACTACATATATCTTTATTGAAAGGAGAAATGTGTATTTATACAACTCAGAAACAGTTACGCATAAACTGAATCTGGAAACTCACTGCTAACTAATCTAGAACTACTTCTAAACTAACCGAATGATTAATTCTTTAACACCCCGTCTTAATCTTGAGGGTTACATTATTTTATTCCTAACTTTTGACATTGAAATTTATTCTATATTTCCGAAGTCAGAGAGAAGTCTCTTGACTTTCAACTAGATTTGGTTTTTTTCTTCTTTTCTTCCAAATTCTGTAGCCTCTAAATTGTTTCGTCTTATTGTTTTGTTCAAACTTCAGACTTTTCATTTGCTGGTGCAGGTCTTTTACTATTCCAGGTTGTCTAAGCATGTCCTAGACATCTTCAAGAAATGTGGGCTGCTGCCACATATTGTCTTCAATTTTATGGTTTTCATGATCAATCTGCTGCAACATAATACTAGAATAATGTCTTATTTCTTCAAAACTCCAATGCGTGGAAATTTCATTGACATGTTCATCATGCATGTCATCTTCAACATTCATTTCTACATCTTCTGTGTAGATCTCATCCAGACATGGTGTTGCAAGCCATGTTTCAATAAACTTTAACTCTTCTTCATAATCATTTTGTATACCTACACATTGAAAATCAATATCAGAATCCAAAATATTTTCAGAACGACATTGGTTCTGGTCTTTCTGCTCTGCAATGAGAGCTTTCTCCTGTTGCGATTCTTTCTCTATTTTTGCCTCTATCTCTGTTTCCTTCTGCTCCGCAGTGATAGCTTTCTGTTGTTGCGCTTCCTTCTCTGCTTCTACATCCTTCTCTGTTTTTGCTTTTTCTTTGCAGACTTCTTTTTTTGCTTCTGCCTTTGTCTCTTTTCCACTAACCTGTAATGCTGCAAACAGGTTGTCTTCCACTAACTGCAATGGGGTTATCTCACCAAATAACATCATGTCAATATCATATTTTTGTTGCATCATCGGCAACCATTCATCATTAGTCAAAAATTCATGATCAAAGTTAATATCAACCACCAAATTTTCATCAGCAAGTTGCATTGCTGGATTCACCATCTCATCATTAGCAAGCTGTGTTGCTGGAATCAACAAGTCATCATCAGCAAACTGTGTCGCTGGTTTCATCAAACTTTCGTCAGCAATTGCTGGAATCACCAAATCTAAGTCATCATCAGCAAACCATGTTGCTGGTATCAACAAATCTTCGTCCACTTGTAACTGTGTACAGTGGGGTATCAACAAATCTTCGTCTACTTGTAACTGTGTACAGTGGGATTCAACAAACATCTTCGTCTCGTTCTACACTTTCTTCGCATACATCATCCACTCGTGACTGAACACAGTGGAATTCAACAAAATCTTTGCTTGACTTCCACAAACAAATGAGTCTACATATGCATCAAATACCTTGCTTCCAAAAACTTCCAAAATTTATGTAGTAAAACAAAGCTTTCAAACTTCCAAAATTTCTGTACTAAAACAATACTTTGACAAGCTTTTAACACTGTTACTTTCTCACTCACTTTTCACTCTTCAGAATTTAAATGAACCACAAAAACATGATTCCGTTTCTCAACCATATTCAAATTCAATTAATTCCTCCTAAATCTCTAAACTGAAATGTATAAGTATAAATCGTTGGACAAATTACCAAAATTCAAATGCTGGGATATCCATGTCCCGCTTTATGTCTACAAGCTTCACTGCTTTGAGAGGAATTCCTTTATTCACCACTTCACCACTTTATGCATCTAAAAGTAATGCATTTTAAATTAAGGCCTAGTTAAATTCTAAATCTGGGCAACTTCATTTATAATGTGCAGAAGCTTTTCTTTTCTTTCAAGCCTATGGTTAATACCATAGCCAAACCTTATGGAAATCTGAGCTTCTTAATAAAACATGGCATGACCGCAGCATATCAATTATGTTTCCAGCATTCAACAAATGTACAAACTCCGAAACGACCAACACAGCTTAATCAACCCATGCACAATTTTGATATGCAGAAACAGTCGGATCTTCACCAAATCAAATCAAACGGTTTGAACTTTCACAACGACTTCCCATAAAACTAAAACTGTAAAAACAGTTTGTGTTCTCAATTCCGCTGTGTGAGCAAGGTTCAGCCCTTTGACTGGTCCAACAGCGCCAGCAAATACAAATATTCCGGCTCAACATTTATTAACACAAATTTCTGACACACGTTCGGACAGGCACGAACCACGTCAACAAATATTACATGAATTTACCTTAAGAAATTACAGTAACAACATATGCAGAAACGATATTCATTCTATGTAGAATTTCTGTATGCAAGCATTGCGCAAACAGGTTCAGATTTATCTCAAGAGGGACGCATAATCTTTGATAACCAAATCGAATCAAGTGAATAGGAGTCTCCAAGATCAGCATATGATCCAGCGCCAAGAAATGATGCCACTTACCATTTGAGAGGTACGAGATAAATAATAATAATACCAATGGAAAATAGCCAAGAACAGTCAGGGCTTGTCCAGCAATTTTGTGGCGTTACAGCGGCTATGCCAGAGGAAGCCGCCTTCTTTCTTGAAAGCTGTAACTGGCAGCTTGATTCGGCCCTGCATTATTTCCTTGAAAACAACTTGATGTTTAAAATGAATTCATACCTTCACCTCTACACTTGCTCCAATCGCGTTTTGACCACTGGTGATTTCACCTCTACACTGGCCTCCCTGTCGATCACGTCAGGGGTCTGTAATGAGGGTTTCTAGATTCCTTTCAGAGTCGAACCAAATCAACAATCTCAAAATGCTGGCAGCGGACTCCTTCCGGACTTGGATCAACGATCTCATAACAGCAAATTCACGAGATCGGTTCCAAGGAAAACATACCAGTAAGAGTAGCAACCAGGTCTTACTTCTGATTTTTCTTTTAAATGCCTCCAAACTTTCATTAATCCTCGGCCTTCTCTTCAGCGGGAGCTTCTATAGGCAGGTCTGCTTTCTTCCCCTACTTAACTGGCGGACGACCTCTCAGGTAATTCTGCCAACAAAACGACGCCCAACTACTCTCTGCTTCTCCAACGATCAAACAATAAACATACTCACAAAGAGGATTGACAAGATCGACTCTTAGCTCCGATACCATGTCAAAGGAATCAAAGGAGACAGCAGAGAATGGCAGAGCACAGCGGAACTACATATATCTTTATTGAAAGGAGAAATGTGTATTTATACAACTCAGAAATAGTTACGCATAAACTGAATCTGGAAACTCACTGCTAACTAATCTAGAACTACTTCTAAACTAACCGAGTGATTAATTCTTTAACATACTTTTGCTAAAAATTTCATACGACTAATAAAGGAAGCTTTTAAAAATCATCTATGTATATATATCTGTGAAAGTATATTCACAAGACCTCAAAGTGCTGTGGTGCAGCAACGGGAAGAGGAAAAATAGAGATCAAGAAAATAGAAAATCCAGCGAGCAGGCAAGCCACCTTCTCCAAGCGAACTCCCTATCCTCTGTGATGCAGACGTAGCAGTACTCATCTTTTCAAGCTCAGGGAAGCTCTTCGATTACGCCAGTTCAAATATGAAAAACATAGTGGAGCGTTACATGACAAACTCTGAAAAATCATCATCGCCGCAAGCAGAATCCCTTGCCCTGGTTGAGTGCAACGATAACAATCATGATAAAACTAGGAGATGCAGTTAACGAAGCTGAAGCTTCAGGGTGATCAGCTGCAGTTGATGTTGAAACATACAATGGGAGAAGGTCTACAAGGATTGGATACTGAACAATTGCTGCAACTGGAAGAGAAAATGGAAGTGGGAATGGGGCGGATGAGGGCGAGAAAGAACCAGTGCATGCTCAGCTGCATAAAGGAGATAACGAATACTGAGAAGGATCTGATGGAGGAGAATAGGAATTTGTAGAGAAAGGTGCAGGATATTGTGAATAATGACTTTGTGACAGCTGCTCCTAAACCCAGTCTTCTTAACTAAAATGGCGGGAATATCAAATTCCAAATCGGTTTTTGATCGATTGACTTTAATAGCCAAATAATTCCTGGAAGGCAAGAAACTCTATTGACTTTAATAGCCATCTAATTTCTGGATATTGTGAATAATGACTATGTGATAGCTGCTCCTGAACCCCAGTCTTCTTAATTAAAATGGTGGGAATATCAAATTCCAAATCGATCGACTTTCATAGCCATATAATATAATTCTTGGAAGGCAAGAATCTGTGGAGTCGATATGATTCTGCTGCTAATTGGGTCGAGGTAGTGCTAAGATTTGTGTGATGATGTTGTATTGTTCGAAAATGTCTCGATTTATCAAAATTGTAATTATATTTCTTGAATTAATTGTGATATAAATTTAGAAATATGTGTTGTTCCTCAGCTTTTGGAAGGAAGTTGCAGGCATTATATTTTTCCATTATTTTCTCACCTGCATATATCAACAACTAAAAGGAAACTATTTGGTGAAAATTACAATGTTGAGATCTCTCTTTGTCTCTCATTATTTCGGTCCATTTCCCAATTCGTTGCCGAGAAAATTCAATGGAGACATCGGAAACTAAAAAATTCAAGTTCCGAATGGGCAACTGCCATAGAGGACCCTACAGTGAAAACTGGTGATTATGATAAATAATGATATACCAAACCTTTTCATTTTTTCATCGTTTCCAGCCACACCGTAATCCAATAAAAAATATGAAGAAAAATACGAAGATATCAAACTACACCCACCTTGATTAATTAACTCTTGAAAACGCTCGCTCAGGCCTTGCACAAGAGAAACCAAAACCCTAACCGCAAAAACCTTCAAGAAAAAGTTAGGTTGCAAACACATTTGTGCTTAACACATCTTCTCAACCATGCTGAGAATATATAAGAAAATAGACAGTATTGATTAGGGTTCGTGTAACATTTTATACATGGCAGGTTATTAATTGAATTTAAATAATTATATTTTAAAATTTTTTTAATATATAGTTTGATCAATAATATTAATAAAATAGGACATTACTACTTTCATTCATATTAGGTTGGTGAGCAAGTCTAAGGCAAACCATTCTTGGAAGGAAAAAAAAATTCAACTATAAAATGTTCATATTCAAATTAATTCAAAACCAATTTTTAAAATGATTTTTTTTTTAATATATTAATTATTTTAAAATCATATTTTTTAATTAAAATTATTTTATATTTTAATATTTTTCATTAAAATTTGATAATACAATTTTAAATAAAATGAAACTAAAAATATATAAATATATAAACAAATTCATAAACATGCAAATATCACAATAAAACCTAGATAAATTTACTAAACCAAATATATTAAATTCATGTTTAAAAAAATAATAAATAAAACATTTACAGTACACTAATTTCAAACAGGTAAACAGATTATTTATTTTTTCTTTTTCACCGAACTTTAAATAGGAATAAATCTCCCATTAAAATCCATCTAAATTCATAATTTCCCAAAATAAGTATAGTAAATAATCTATTAACCGTTTGGCCTTTCGTTATTCTAGAATTCATTTTGAAAAAAAATGGAGGTTGACTTTCGTCCTCGGTATTATGGTGGTAGTGCTGAAGATTTATGCGACTTTGTTGCGTTGGTCGAGAGGGTCATTTTATCATAATTGTATTTTTTTTTTCTAAATATATTTTAATATAGATTTAGAAAAGTTGTTTCGATGGCATTTCTATTTCTAGAGTTGATTTTTTATTTTTAATATATTATAGAAATTTATTATAAATTATTTATTAAATTAAAATTAAGAAAATTATTATTAATTATTATAAATAGTTATAATTTGTTCTTAGGTAAGGAAAATCATACTATTAAAAAATGGAAAACCATGCTCATTGATTCACATAGAACAAGCTTTACTTCAAATAAATTTTTCGATCTTCCACAGTTAATATATATCTTTCACAGTTAATTTAACTTATAATATAGGAAAGATTATTAAATCTTATAATCACCATAACCCAAAATTATCTTCTTTTTTTTTATCTTCCACAATTAAATTAAATTATGATATAGGAAAGAATATTAAATGTTATAATCATATTAACTCAATATTATCCTTTCATATTTTGTTAGATTACCTTTCTGAAATGTAATATTTTTTTTTTTTTTTTGTTGCTTTGCTCATATATGTATTTATTTTCTAAATTCAAATGAAATTTACCTTTTATTTATCAATAATTTTTTCTTTAGATTTTTTTTATTCTTATTGATATTTTAGGAAATTTTTATTTATAAATTATATTAATATTATTAGGTTAATTCATTTGGAACTACTCACTATGATTTACGATCAATTTTAAGATTGGTTCAATTTGTTTCAAGCTATCCACTGTGGTTCATCACTATTAAGATTGGATCAACATGTTCCAAACTGTGGAACACTACCCACTTTGGTTCATCATCACTATTAAGATGTAATGCATCACTACTAAGATGTAATGGAGAGAGAAGTTCGTATTTTTTTTCCTCAATTTTAGTAATATTTCTGTGCTATATAAGATTAATGCATAAATATTATATCTATATTTAAAAATTACTACAGAAAAATATGAGGCACTTATCCACATGGCCCAAAGACTATAATAAGAGATTAAAACATATGATTTAATCAAATGTTTGAAAAATAATTTTTAAATAATATTGAAAAAGAATATTTATTTTTCAAAGTTAAAAATTATAAGTTGTATTTTTCAATAGTAGTCAATAGACAAATCTATTGCTAGAGTCCTGCCCTGGCAAGGAGTAATAAGTAATTAATTAAATAATTGTTTAAATATATTGGAATTTAAAAAAAATATTAAGTTCATTTCAAATTCAAAAATATAATATTTATGATACATTTAAACATACTGTTATTTTTAAAATTCATTTTAAACTTAAAAAGTATAGTAATTAGAAGACAAGTCTAATATATTGATTATTCCTTTTATTTTGGTAATTTGAAATTGAATTGAATTCACTAATTTAGTGAGAATCATTTGATTGCTAAGTGTCATGATTTGATATTAGGGGATGGAATTTAATGAATATTGATGATTAATGATTAAAGTCACAATTTTTTGAGATGTGGCAAGAAATATTAATTAATTCAATATTGTTGCTTGCCAATATTTAAGAAAAAATTACATTGAAAAAAAAGAAGAAAATTCTAATCTTACTTAGTGCTAAGGCAAGTCTAGCATTCAACATATTATTTCCTTCAATTAAAATGATAATTAATGAATCCCCAATCAATATCTTGGTTGTTATGTGATTAAGTGTTTTTTACTTCCTAATCATAGTTTTAAAAGTCTAAATCAATCTTCAAATCAAACCATGTTTCCAAATACACCAACTAAAGAATGTGCAAAGTTTGTTCATATATATACTATTTAGGAGTGAATATATATCAAAATGAATGTAAGACCAATATACATCAGCAATAAAATACATAATAATTGAGGCTCTTATTCGCCTCTATATTTCAACTCTCTAAAAACCATGTTATAAGCTACTCGGGGATTGATTTAATCCAAATGTAACATTCAACATAATTTTTTTTTTAACTCTTACCTATGTCGAACATATGACTGTTTTGCTTATATATATATATATATATATATATATATATATATATATATATATATATATATATATATATATATATATATATATATATATATATATATATATATATATAAACCTCTAAATCTTTATGGACTATGATTCAGCCTTTTTCTATACATGTATATGTTAACACCTTGTTTAATTATACATATTTATGCTGCAATGAAATACATAGGTTAACATATCCATGTAAAGGTTGTTGTTTAACATCATTTGAGCCTTGCATGTGCTCTCATTGATAACCCTTCTTATTATTTAACATACCATGATCGCTTATGTATGTTATTAAACCTATCTTAATAATTGTCCGGCTAAATAAAAAATGGATATCCTTGGGTATAATTCTTTGCTTTTCACCTTACAACTATACTCGTTTATTGAATTGGGAATTTATGGCACTGCCAACAGTTCACCACTTGCCGATTCAATCACTATTCGATTGGATGTTTTGGGATCTACGATTGTGATTTGGGTGGGAACGGATCGGGGTAATACTAAGGTAAACCTAACTGACTCCTCATTTCACTGTAAGTTCCGTTGCGAATACCTCGTCTGAAACCTCTGCGACAACATGGAGATTTTTTCGGCAACACCTTGCTCCATCTAAACAAATCCTCCGCCATGGCTCAATAAGAAACTCCCCTAGAGTGGTCATACTCTCATTACTTTGTTTTTCTGTACGTTTGGATTCCGCAGTGTATGTTTAACTTGGTGTAGGGTTCAATACCCACTATATGTTTCTCTTGGAGATGAGTTACAGCGTCTTTTGTAAGGATGGCCAATGTGCATCCTATCATTCCGGCATGCAAGCGACCCCCAGTGAAGTTTCCCCTTCCCTCAATGTATAAATTTTTCGTTTTCTACCTTCCGTTTTCTTTTTTTTCTTTAGTGGTTTTATCTTTTTAATCCTAGGCTTCATTCCTTTCGTTTTTACATAGATTATCCGACAAATCTGCCTGCGGTTGCGATTTAACACAGGTTTTCTCTCTTGCCATCTATCTTTGGAAATTATTGTCTATACTTCTATGTATTTTGTTCTATGGTTACTGACTTATCCCCCATTTTCATGTTTTATTGATGCAGGTATTTTCCTTAGCTGGTGGCCAAGGGTAATCAACAATTTTTCCTCTCTGTTATTCTTCGATGCATACTTATTAGAGACCTCTTCCTTTTCAGTTATTCTCTATGAGCTTCTTCTTGGTTCATTGAACGCTTTTGGCTAGGCACACACCTGTGCACCCATGATTCACTAGGTTTTATGATTGTAGAGTCTCCCATTCTTTTAGTAATTGGACAGAGTCATGCCCATATGGATGTATTCCTACTTTATTAATTTTAACAAGAATTCACTCGATCTTCCTATCGAGATATTGTGTAGGAGTTCTTTTGTTTCTGTGTACACTAAATCATTTGTAATATAATCAACGAAATAATTAAGAGTATCGCTTTCGTTGTTCTTCGTTGTACATTTTTATGGGTTCCTCTCTCTTCTTCTCTGTTTGGTCTATTTGTTTACCCTGAGGTTTCCGCAAAGTGTTTTGGGTTGAACTACTAGAATCCTTAACTTTGATTTGGTTTCTGGATTCGGTAACCTCCGAGAATTTTTGGGTTTGCATTTCTTTTGTGCCCATGGGCCATGCATTTTATTGACATACTCTGTTGTAGTTTCCTTTATCTATATATATATATATATATATATATATATATATATATATATATATATATAGTGTATTCTTTACAAGAATTGAATGTATTTATCTTTCCGGAACATCAGTCCTATATTGTGTTTACTTTATAGGAATTAAATGTATTTTATCTTTTTGGAATGTTAATTCTTGCTGCGATTTAACTTCACTATTTATTCTTAGAAGTTCTCTTGCTAAACACATATGAAAAGATGGATTTTTGGTTTGCATTATTAACTGTTATTTTATTCCAGAAACGTTGGATTTTTGGTTTCCTTCTTTTACAATTAGTCTGATGCCTAGACCATCTTAATTATGTCCATGTATAGATCATTTTTGGTTTAGGCGAATGAACATATTTCAGGGTCTAGCATCCACCCTGGACCTTGAGTTAACAGTTCACCCCCAATTCCATTTTTCATTCTTCTTGAGAGAAGTTATTTTCTAATTAATGGTTTAATATTTTACTTCAATCTCGACCCCTTAAGAGAGGAAATTACATCCTCATCTTCCCCCATGCTCCACACCTGAGAAGTATAGGTTGATAGAGATTATTTTAGAGAGACCTTAGGACCCCAAGTCTAGTCTTCTTTCTAGAAATCTACAGGAAAACTGAGTGATTCCATTGGCCTCTAGCAGCTCATGAATTCTTCACTCTCCTTCTCCTTAGTTACTGAACATAACCCCTTTTCCTCACTGGGATGTACCTTTTATCCTCAGAGGAAAAGGTAACTGTCCAAAACTGTCCAACTACTTATCAGTTCTTGGAATTATTTTTACCATCATTATTTTTACTTTAATGGAACCACTTTTCCATAACTAATTTTATTTCCAACAAACAAAATTAATTCATTTTTTTCAAATAATCTTTCTTCAGACAAATAATTGTTTGAGTTTCTTCAAAATAATACTTAAAATGACATAATACTAGTTAAACAACTAGTTAACACTTATGTTAGTTGTCACAACTCCCCCTGGAAGTAAACACCATCCTCGGTGTTTCACTCCAGCTCAAAAAATAATACCAGATAAGCCTCACATAGAAATCTTTCGTCTTCCCAGGTAGCTTCATCCGAGTTGAAGTGATTCCACTACACTTTAACCTGGGTAATGACTCACTTCCGGAGCATGATTTCTCTCCGATCGAGTCTATGTTGAGGTTCGACCAAAAACTCATCGTCCGACTCTACCTGAAATCATCAAAATTTTAGTTAAATACTCATAAAAAATTATGTTTCAAGTTAGGATTTCCTAATCTTTTCCCATATAAATGCTCTGCTAATGGAGTACATGCTTCAGATCATGCACGTAGAAGACACTGAAATGAAGGCCTTGGGGAAGGCGATATTCATCTTCTTTAGCGATAAGTTTGATGTTGTTCATAAAACCTTACTTGCTAAAAAGGATAGTTAGTTTTTGTAGCTCAAATAAGTGATGTCAATGAGGCTAAGAATATAAATGGATTAATTATATCCAAGACGAGTTTAATTTATAAGGGGGGAATTTCTTAATTAGATTTATTAATGATTTTTTAATTACTTTCCTAATTCTAACCTAGGTAAATGGGTTAATTAATCAATATTTATTGAGACAAGTTGATTTATCTCTAGTGAATCTTAAAAAAGTGACTCAATGGAGTCAAGATGATCTTAACCATTGATTTTGATTAGATTGTGGTCATTAATTCGTCAATGGGATATTATAAGAGGAAATCAATGGGTCTCTTGGATATCACAATTCAATTGAGCAAGGGATGCACAGTGATAGTGTGGGAGACACCAATAGTAGGGTTTCAGCAAGAGAAAATGAGGAGATCTTTTCGGGAGGAAATTCTTCATAATGATTCGAATTTTCTAAGAGAGAAAAGGAGGTTGAATTATTCTACTGAAAAGAAACTGAAATTAATAGAGTGATTTCCAGTTTACCGATGCGATTTATCAAAGGTTTATTTTGTGTTTCCAGTTTCCAAAGCAATTTACTAGAGGTAATGTGAATAGGCTTAGTGAGTTGCAGGAGGCAGATAAACTTGTAGGATCAATTTTCTAGAGGCACAATGAATTGAAAGAAAGGAGAGTTCACATTTGTAATGGTAATTTCAAGTTCACAAAGGAAAATAAAATATCTTAGTAGAGGATGATTTAATTTACAAAGGGTAAATTTGGTCAGTGGAAGTGAAGAAAGAAATTTGTCTAATCTTTGCACGTGTTAGGCAAGTTGTTTATGTACATTTTAATTTTTTTGAATAAATAAGGATATAAACCCTCATCTATATAATTTTATTTCCCCACATTAGAGTATTTCCACGGGAGTTTTTTCCAAAAATATTGGTGTCAATTTTTTGTCTAATCTTTTCTCAATTCATGTGGTTTATTATTTGGTGAAATTTTTAGTTGTGTTACTATTCAATATTTGTAGTAACTAGTTTGATCAGACAAATAATCTAAAATATAGGTGAATAATTACTAGAGTAAAAACAATATAGTTTTGACAGATCTATTCATGGATGCTTCTACCTCATATTGGAAAAATTATTCCTAAATATGGCCTTGCTCTAGTTCCTGATATCATCAAACAAATTCCTCAAAATGTTGGTGCATGTGAGTGTGCCCCCTTTCAGCTCACTATTGATAATATGTTTCCCCACTCTACACCTGTGTCCTCTAACACGACATTGAGGTAGGGGAAATTTGTTTGATAGTATAAAATAGATAAAGAAGATAGTTTTTGAGCTCTAAATCATAGGGAGTCTTGCACCCAAAGTATATCCCATTGTTATGATATGTTCCATATAAGGGATGACTTAGACAATTTTCTAGCAAGGTTCTCACAATTGATGATGGTACCTTGATATCCTTAATCCACTTCCTTGAGAAAATGTTGCTCCATTATGAAATAAACTTACCATGAATTCCTCAAGAGAATCCAAATTTCAATACTAAACCAGTGAACCTAAAATGAAAATTGTCAGGACACAACGGGGGGTAGGGGGCACAACTGCATTACCAAACTCTATAAACTGAGACTTCACCATTATAACCATATTATATGTTGGGACTCCTTAATTTCCCCACATCTTGTGCCCATGTAATTATTGACACAACTCCCATCCATTTACCACTAAAAAAATATAGACAATTGATTCTCATATGGGGATAACTCAAGCATGATTTTGGATAAGCTAAGACAAAAAATAAAGTGACAAAAATAACCAAACATAAATCCCTAAAATTCTTCTATAAACACCATAAAAGTACCTTATAATAGTCTTCACAAGGTGAGACCAATTCACCTTCCAAGTGAAAATTGATAAACCCAAATTCAGTGACACATGAAATGATTAAAAAATGTGTAAGGGTAGGGACAACCACAAGGAACTGAAACTTCATCATCATTAAAAAAAAGAGATACAATAACTAGAACCTCCTCACATCTTCAAAAAACAACATCAATAATTTCTTTACTTGCATGCTACAAGCATTAAATAACTTGTAAATAGAGAAGCATAATATACCAATACCAAAGTCGAGAAGAAATAAAACATTACCCATGGGTTAGTGTTTTTCTATAAAAATGAAATAAATGTTTTTTTTTTTTTTTTTTAATTGAAGAACTAGTTGGGTTTCCTTTGTTCTGATACATTCAGGCCCTAAAGTAGCGAAAAAACCACCACCACCAAAGAAAAAACTCCAACTTTCGTACATTTAATGATATAAAATCCCATTAATAATATGGTCTTGTATAACATCTATGATCATTAACCATTTTAGGGACAAGTTTGCACATCCCCATGCTCTTAATCAAGGTAGGATGGCGACAACTTTCCACCCCCACCATTATCTCAAGAGTGGCCTCATCCAAGGCTAAACCATTTGTTAGAACTAGGAACAAGTATGAACCTTTCAATGGATATTATGGCATAATATTCCAAGTATATTAAAGAGAAGTAGATGTCTCTTTCGATCCATGATTCACTACTAGGTCTAAAATTTTGTTTCTTATGCTAAGTATATGAAGAAAAATGAGCACTAAAATTTCCGTGATTAGAGAATTTATCTAATGTAAGTTGTATTCTAGGCATCAAGTTGAGGAAAATTTTTAAATCTAAGTGTCATTTTTTATCTTCCTTGGAATATTAATAATAATACACATGTCTCCCATTACCAGAAGCTTGTGGGCCCTTGAGCACATGTACTCTCCATGCCCATGTTGAGTCCCATCAATTCTAATAAATTATTAGTACGTATTTCCATCATTCTCGAATATATGAAGATATGAATGCATTTACAATCTCAAATAATTCCACCAAAACGGGATGGACCCAGGGTCCTTTTCTAGGCTCCTTCAAAATTAATTTTCAGAAAGAGAATTCGGGTGGGGGTGTGAGGAGATCAAACTCAGGGGTTGGGAAGGAAACTAATATAAGAAACTCCTAGCCTTAATCCTCGATTCTTGCCAATATTTAGAGGACCAAGGAAAATAAAGGAAGGATTCTTTGATATGGTTGATAAAGGAATTCTAGACAAAATATGAAGGGAGATATATGCCTTTGAATATTATTTGATTATGTTATTTCCATATCCCCTAGAGAAGAAAACCAGGGCCAAAGTCCAAATATGATTCAGGACATAATTTGAAAAGGCCCGAGAAATCCAATTAGCCAATGTGTTGAGTATATTGAGCGAATGTCGATATGATTTCTTGAAACATTCAATTTATTGATTCCACAAACCCATAGGAAAGTTTATTTGTTGAAAATATGTTCAAAGTATCTATTTTTCAAGGATATCCTAATTAAATGATAATTACATCTTATGATTTCTTAATTTAATATTTTCTTACATTCATATTCATCACAAATAAATTACATCAAATATCTCAAAGGTAAAAAAAAAATCTAGTAGGATCATAAGGAGACATCCAAACAAGATAAATAAGAATTTACTCTGGGAAAAACCACATGGGGAAAAAACTCAACAACCTTTTCCTTAGGGAAATTATGTAATTCAACAAGAGAAACAATCTAACCTTGTTAGTTAATAGTCAAATTGACCAATAGAAAATCCTAGATAAAACTTGGTCAAACTCCTATCCAAATATAAGTCTACATAAAACCTTGGTCTGCTACAAAGCTCGACCTCCTACCCAAAATTCGGCCTTCTTTGCATAATGGATATCTCTCAAATAATTCATCCTTCTACCCAGTATGGATTTTCTTATACCCCACACATGTGAAGTCACACCTTCAGATGAAACATAGGGAAAATGTCTTGGTCAATTTAGCGCTGGTATGGTCAAACATTGGCTTCCTTTGACTCCTTCTCCTTATTATAAATCAATATAAGATATTGTTATGGATGATCTGAAGGAGCTAGATGAGATCATTATATATATTGATCAAGTAGGATGAATACGTGTTTCTATACAGGTAGTTTGACTTGTACTTCTAGGAGGGCCAACTTCACAATTCTTAGAGCCAAAAATGTAACTTTTACAAACTCAAAATTTTCTCTTTTGAATCGAACACGAAGAAATTTTTTGGAATTTATATAACATATATTTGAAGGCCTAAATCATTGATTATGAATACCAACCATAGCTAAAAAATTCAACACTCTCTGTAGCTAGGGCAGTGTTCATAATGGATATCTAGTTGTTCTCTTATTGACAAATTTATCCAAGAAAAGTTTAATTATTTATGACGACATTAGTATCATATAATTACCATGATCCTGGTAAAAAATTTGGACCCACTGTAAAATATATAGCATCAAATATGTACCATAATCAACTTTGAAGTCTTTCTTTCTTGGCGAGTTTAATCAAAAAAAATTATAGTGGAACGCCAGCCTCAATGATTCTTTCATGGTTTGATTTTAACATTCTCCATTTTTTAAATTTCATTTTTTTTCTTGATTGAACTTTTACCAACTTTATGTGTGTTCCACACACCAAGTGACTATATTAACAGCTTATGGCATCAGGTTGATAGTCTTGACAGTAAACATGAATCTTGGTTTGATGAGTTTCTTGGAAAAAATATTCTTTTAGTATAATAGACCCTCTTTCAAATATAAAATCGTTATCATCATAGTCCTCTAATAATTTTAGTTTTTCATTAAGTGTATCACATCAAATAACAATTCAAATTTTATATGTTTTTAATGGGTGAGACTACATCAAAACCATCTCCTACAAAATAAAAAACAATGTAACAATTCAAATAATCATTAACATGAAATTAGTTATCATCATGTACAAATTTATTAGATCTAGATATATTTTAACTGTTATCTATATTTATACACAATTATTAAAAAAATAACACACACACACACACACACACACATATCCTTTGAAAGAAAATGATATGTTACCTTCTCTAACAAGATCACAATCTATATCAACTTTGTATGACACTATAATCTTCTCAGATTCCATCTCTTCCAAGATTGCAATGGTATTTTCCCCTTTGTATTAAGTTTTGAATGTTGTCAAGATTTTACATATATAATGTTTTCACAATCACCATTGAATTTTGTGTCCTTTATGAAAAAAGGACAGAAACAATATTATTTCCTTTTATCAAATGTAAACCCATTTAAGTACTCTTTTGTTTTAACTGAATGCAATTTTGGAGTCCCTTTTACTGTTTTAGCTTCGTATGGAATCATGCTATATACATATTGGACTTAAATATGCCAAAATAACCTATAATAAATTCAAATAATAATATAAATATGTATTTAAAATAGAATTCATATATCAAAGATAATCATCGATCAATTATTTAAACTATAATTTAAAATTTTATAAATGATCATATCTTAAAAATATATACAATTTCATATATATACATACCTGTGTACCTCCCTTGATGAGTTAGTAATATGGATTAGTTCAGCAGTGCACCATTGAAAAATTTTATCAGCTGAGACAAGTTGGTTGGCAGAGTGGTCCATCTGATTTTTGAAGTGATTTTTTTATACTTGCCCCTATGCCATCATGTTAGCCCTTTCCATGACTAGTCTCAAAGAAATTTTGAAAATGTTTAATGTTGGTTTTCATATGAAGACGATACAATCAAAATAATGATCGTGAATATTTGAATTTACCTAGACATCCATCTGACCATATCCAATGTTCAATGAATTTTATTCTACGGGCTTTCATTGAATCATAAATCTTATCGAAGCATGTTGTAAAAAATGTGTGTCATGAGGACGACCATCGCCGATATAAAAATGATATATTTAATAACATGATTATTATGTTCAGCATGTCTATATAGAATATGTACAAGCATAGATACTTGGTCAAATTGATAATATTCACTCTATATTTCATTTTGTGCAATAAATGTGTAATTTTCTGCAAAATCAACTATCGACAAAATTGTCCCTAGCGGAAACTTTTCCCGGGACTTTTTGAATTGTAAGTCCTACCATCGAGATTTATGAGAATTCTTAGTGTATTTATAAAATTCTATTTAAAATTATTTAAAAAATACTCTATCACAGAAATTTCATCTTCTTGTAAATTAATCCTTCTAGAACTTATACTACCACTTGCACTAATAGATGTATAGATATATTCAAATATTTTCAGATTCCATTTTTATGTTGAATAATTATTGATCATTCATATCTATAGGATATTTGTTGTCAAATAAATGAAAATTTGAGCAATGATCATATTTTCACCACCAACACATTTCTTTTGATAAAATAATTCATGATTTTCTCGTCCACATAGAAACAAAGATATGAAATCATGGATAGTGGAAGGAGGAGGTGAATATCTCCAAAATGTTGTACCAAAATCAAGGAAGGTCTCATAATATAATTGAAATTGCATATGATAAATAGAAAAACAAGCGTCACATAAAGTGTTAGGCTTAACATACCATGGTTTTTGTTGCAGAAAAGTGCATATTGAGACATTAATTCCAGAATTATTTTCTTTGAACTTACTAAACAACTCTATCTAAGTGGTGTTAAAGATATGTTTTGAATGTTCTTCATATTTATTCCATGTTTTTCATCACCACATCACATTCCTTTCATTTGGCAAAACACATGATTTTTTCATCTAAACTTCACATATCATATTTTTAACATTTTCTCCTTGGTCTACATTTGTATGGTTTCCTAGAAATGAATGTCCAACAAGAAATTTCATCATTTGCATCTATTTTCAATCAAAATTTTCTATGCTTGTGCAATTTTTTTCTCGAGGTCCCTAATTTTTCTACCATATATTTTATCAAAAAAATTTCTTGAGTAGTTGATGAAACCACTACTATTTGTATCACTCTACATGCATCTAGATCATTTTTATTTCTATATATTTCAATTGATTTTAGAGCACTAATTATATTTTCAATAACATTATCCTTCACTTTCTTATATTTTTTTTATATTCAAATTATCAATAGTGTTTAAGCTTCTTTTAATTTCATCGATGCTAAGAGACCTCTCAAAATTTGAGCTTGAACTGTCACATTTTCATCATTAAAGAACTTATCAATAGACTGCTTAACATGATATTGTATAACATGATTGCCTTTTTGATCTCCATATATGTCAGTGTTTGACATTTTCTAACATCTTATCATCAATATTTATTTCACATGTACATATGAGAGTTTAATGTAAATGAGTATTAATATACATTAAATAATTAAATTAAAAAATAGAGAATGAAATTGAAACTAGTAAATATGTATAATTTAAATAATACATGACATATATATACACACCTACAGGTGGTTCAAATTCTTCTTCACTTGATTCACTTTCAACAACTTCATTAATGAATAGTTCATTTTCTTCATCACTTTCTCTTTCAAAAATTTCAATCTTATTATCAAAGTTATGAGCCAAATCACTCTCAGTTTACTGTGCAAAATATTTTTCAAATTAATTGATCAAATAAAAATTAAATTGCATAATACACCATTGAATTTGAAATATAATTTAAAAAATGTACATTTACATACCTGGTTCAACTTCTTGTTGAGATTGATTTTCCGTTTCAATATTTTAGTGTTCTCCCTCTTTCTTCCATAATAGTTTCTCGATTATTATCTACGAACCTCAATGTCTCTAATTTGATCATATTTTCTCTTCAAATTTCTTTGATTCCCCATGATAATTCAATCTATATATATTTTTAAATAATTAATTAAAAAATTATATTAAGAACTATGATTTCAAAGCAAAATTGTATACTTAAAAAGAAATTAATTTTTTTTACAATCATGGAGAAGAAAGTGAGCAATAGAAATTTTCACTAAAAGAAAATTTTGAAAAAATCTTTGATACTAAAACTTCAAAAAATCTTACTTATGCTATCCACAATCTTATTTACCTATTCAAGAAATTATTTACTCAACAAATTTTACTATACAAAAGCTAGCCCAAAAAAATTTATTATCCAAAATGTAGATCCAAAAAAGTGTGTTATCCATTTTGCATATAAATGAAAACATTGTCTTGTGCTTCAACCTTATCAACCCTCAAAGATGATTCAACAATCAATCCTACTTAATAAAATTACCAAGCCCAACCCTGAATGTAAAATCCAGTAGCATTCAACACTCTAGCTGTAATACAACAAGTATTAGACACCAGTTCATGTATATCAACAATATAATCCCTAGCACATTAGCCAAACCTACAAGGAAATGTGCTTAAAACTATCAAACTTAGTAGTTTAAGTAGTAAAACCTTGCGATCGGTAACATCGATAACCCTAAATAATAATTTGTTCTAGAAATATAATGACACAATAGCATCGACAATACATATTAAATATTCATACAACCAAAACTTGAATCAATATATTGGGAGAAGTAAATTTAAACCAAACATTCAACAATTTTCAATAAGAAACTCAATGAAATATATGATAAAACTTTTCTTGTAAAGAGAGTTGCATGTGGAAATATGTTATCCCAAATCTTATTTATCTATTCAAGAAATTTTTTACTGAAAAAATTTCACTATTCAAAATCTATCCTAAAAATGTTTACTATCTCAAAAGTAGATCCAAAAAAGTTCGCTATCCAAAACTTTCATATCAAAAATGTGGGATGAGAGTGAGAAAATGAAATTTCAACCGTGTTAATTTATAGGTTTTGAATGAAATGGTCACATCCTTTCGTTTGACATAGTCATATCGTGTTATTTTCGCAGCCAACGAAAAAAATGAAAAATGATTTCGGTCCAAAGTACTAGAATTTTGGAAGAAAACATTTTTGCATTAAATTTAACTTTTGGCCAAAAAAAAATATTACTTGCAGTTGAAAAAAAAATCATCTGAAAACTTGTAGCCTTGGAAACCACTAGAGCTGGCTCACATCTGTTCACTCTTCACCAATTTCTCAATGGTTAAGCTCCATAAAATATAGTGAATTTACTTTTGGAACCAACACCAACATTTACATATTTGACTCTACTTTCACTAGGTATAAATTTTACAGAATTTCATATAAATTTGCTAAGTTTAAATAAATTTCTAGTGAAATGTGCAAAAAAATTTCTGAAGGTCATTATGATTTAGTGAAATTAAAATTTTGTATCTTCTAAAATACACTGTGGAAAAATATGGAAAATTTATGGTGCATTACGTTGGTTTGTCCTCTTTAATAGGTGATTTTATATGTTTTATATTTTAAGTAATATGATGAGAAACATGGTGCTTTGTTAAAGATCTTCAAAATCTGCAATTTTTTCATATTGGTTCAATACAAAAAAATCTAGTAATTATGGTATGCATATGTTGGATTTGTAAATATAACCATGTCTAATTAGATTGTTTCAATATTTTTGCAACATATTTATATAAACATCTCCCCTATATTGAAAAATGTTTACATCTAACATCTAACATCAAACGCCTACACGTCTCCCCTATATTGAAAAATGTTTATATATATAGCATCTAACATCGAATGCCTACACATATCCTATATACTGGGTTGTAGTGTCTCTCGATGAAATTATAAAAAATTAAGATATGAGTTGATCATATAAAATTTTAAAAAAATGCCTAACCAAATCCTTAACCATGGAAAACCATGCCCATTTTATCATGAATATTATTAATTTGTAAATGAACTTTGTTACAATATCATGAGCCAATATGATGGCTTACTAATACCACATGTCCAAAAAATCATAACTAATGTTCATATGGTATTTTTATCATTAATCAATATAATTAAAAAACAAAAAAGACATAATTGGTATTTTTATGATTAATAAATTTAATTAAAAAAAAAAGATATAATTAGTTTTGAGGTAAATCTCAAGCTTTGATTTGAGAATACTACAAAACATATTAGAATATTTCTTAAAATTAAAACTCTATCATCCATTTAATAATTATTGATAATTAAATTAAAATTATGAAATTTCTATTTCAAAATAAACATTCATAGGATCATAATTATATATTATATTCATCAATATAGACGTTTACCATTAATATTAATATTTGTTAACAAATTATCCAACAATACATAAACTAATAACTTGTTAATACTTAAAAACCTATAATAACTATTTGTAATGACTTTCAACATTTTTCTTTTACTAATCCATCTAAAACCAAAAGACATATACAAAAATTATTTACATATTAAAATTCATATTCAAATTTAGTAGTGTATTTAAGAAAATATACTTGTACCTAATTCATAATGCCTTATCTCATAAAAAAATAAAAATAAATAAATTTAATATGATATATATATACTGAATATCAATTTAAATTATATATAAACAAATAATTTAAAATTTTAAATGAATATAAAATTAGGCATCTTAATTATTAAAAAATAGATATGATTTAATGTTTTTTATTTTTATTTTTCTCTAAATTGAATAAATGGTTGGAAATTGGTTGTTATTTATGTTAACCGAAGCATCGACTAGAAGAATCCATGCATTTATTGAAGTAAATGAATGGGAATATTAGCTTTTTTTTTTCTAGCATGACCATCATCCGATGATAGTGATCGTCATACCATTTTTAATGATATGTGGCATTCCACAACTCCTCGCAGTTGAGGATATATGTCTCACCAAAGTTGGAGTCCCAATTTTGTTGTCAAGGTGCCCAAAATAAATTATGTAAGGAAACTTCTTGATTGATAAATATTGCATTATAACTCAAGAAAATATTGATTAATATTGCTGGTTTTGATTCAATAAAATTAGAATTTAAAAGGAGAAAACAATAATGGAGAAATAATCTTCAAAAGATGAATATAGGTCGACGTCTTTAAAGAATTCAATTTTGGAATTTATCGCTCTTACTGCTAGGTCAACTTGTAATTATTGGAGCATTTCTGGGACAGGTTGGTCCTAACCTAGTCCCCTCATTCCTCTATAAATAGAGGGATAAGTTCCTCTTCAAATATGTGATTTACATAATTATCTTCTAACACAATTAGGTCTAATTTCCTAAGGCTAGAATAGTTACAAAGATGAGAGGAGTAAGCCAATTTTTTCTGAGTATCTTTGGGCTTATTTTATTTTCTTTTGGTTTGTCTTTTCTTTGGGACTAAGGGAACCTTTTTTAGCAACTCTTCAGCCATGTATGTCGCTTTGTGTGACATATTTTGACCTATGACTAAGGCTAAATTTTGACCCCCTCCTGAGGCCAAATTTATGAGATAAAGCTATGACTTCTAAGGAATTGTTTCAACATGTATTCTAAGATTTTTCATCCCTTTCTAAAGGATCAATTTGACTAGTTGAAGGGCTTTCTTGAGGTTTAATTCATATCCTTATGAGGAACTCGTCCACTATATTTAAGGCATATTCTGAGGCTAAATAAGGAATATATGAGTTTTCTTATTGTGGATCTCTCCTGAGGCCACTTCTAAGGAAAATATGAGTTTGTTCACTCATCCATCTAAGGTATTTTGTTGATTACTTGAAGGACAATTTAGCTATCTATTGCAGTAGAATAAAATACCATAGTAGGACCTAGTTAGGGCCATTGTGATGCCCATTTTTTAGCACAAAGGAATAATATATTAAGCATGTTCAAGGACTTTTTCGAGGAAAATATTTGAACTATATCATAAAGAATGCACTGATTCGTTAAGGCTTATTTTCAGTCTGCTAAAACTACATGGAAATATAGTGTTATATGCTTTAAAAACCATAGTACGTCCCCTAATTAGGTTCTACCTAATACCATGTGTTGTTGAGCCCATGTTTTTCTCAAATTAACACCAAATTCAAGTCAAGATTAGCTGCAAAAGGGATTTGTTAAGGTTGAGTTTAAGAAGCCATGATTCAAATTTATCCAAATCAAAACTCATAAACTATTATAGGTAATGTGGAGACAGATCTAAGTTTCTGAGCCTATTTTTTTGATGCATTAATGACCATAGATTAGTTGTATCCCTTGTGTATACTCGTGAAACCCTAGTTGTAAAGGAATAGTGAATTGGATTGAATCACCACCATCTTGATACTTCACCTAAGTATAACAGATTCAAATTGAGGATTGTTTACTTAAATATCTTGAGACATCATATTTTCCACTATATTCTTACATTCGCTATTTTTAAAAGTTATTAAAGGCTAGGAATAAAACCACGTTAGATCTTAATTAGTGAAGTTTTGATTAGTGCTATTATGGTCTTTGATGTCATAATATGTAATGTTATGCTACTACTATAAAAATTATAATATGATTATAACCTTCAAGTATATGTTAGATTTTCTAATGACATATATGTTATTGGATATACTATTGTTGTTGATCTTGTGATAATCATGGTTTTTTCAAAGGGATGTGAATGATGTGGTATCCAAAATTTGTATTGCAATACTTACAAAAAATTAAAGAGCTCAAGCAGGGGTTAGGTTACATTGATGAAATTACTGCTTACGTGTTATGTTGTGGGGTGTCAGAGAATATTTTCACTTGGAGCTTATAAAACTAGGGTGTTGGAGCATCCTTTAAGTTGGAGTTGATAAAACTAAGGTGTTGAAACATATTTCTAGTTGGAGTTGGTAAACAAGTGTGTTGGAGACTCCTTTTAGTTGGAGTCAATAAAGTAATGGGTTGGAGCCTCCTTTTAGTCATTGTTGGAGAATATTAGTAGTTGGAGCTTCATGTTGATGTAATTTTCAACACGTACGTTAAAAGAGTTTAGTGGTTTCTCTCTAGAATGAATTTCCAACTAAAAAATTAATGTGTATGTGCATGTGTATTCACCCACCTCTCAATATTTCCAACATAAATACAATATCAAATAAATTTATTGTAATAAGTAAATTTCAATCTAAAATTAATTTAAAGTGATAATTTGAAATTTCTCTATATTATTTTCATATATATGCATATATGTATGTATATTATTTTTCTAAAATTTAAATAAATAATAAAAATTAATTTAAATTAATTTAATTGTCACAGTAATCGTAAAAATTATTTCAAATAATTTTATTATATACTTGTCAAGTCCCACTAGCACAACCAGTTGAGGATGAGCCTTGTTAGCAAGGACACCCAAGATCAAACCTCATGGGGGTTGGTTGTGCCCTATGCTAGGGGGAGGAGACATCCTAAAAAATATAGTTAGCTTAGGGCTGGTGTATCTTAGGTTGGGTGCAATCCATAGGCGATTTTGACGGATTAGATGCCCTTGGGTCATGTCTTCTCAAGCCACATGTTAAGCCTAGAGGATCATAGACAAGTTGACAAAAAAAAAATTATTATATACTTATCCTCAGATGAGTGACTCTCGAGAAAGGGTGGTTTTTTTCGTCTCACTTGGTTGATGAACCAATGGAGATGGAAGAAAACTCCCAAGAATTTTAATGTAGTTAAGGTCAATATGACCATATCAATAATTTTGACATTATATTGAAGGGCCTATTACAGGTGAGAGGAGGTGATGGTTGTTTCATGCAGTTTTCAAATATGATAGTTGTGTGGTGGAAGGTTCTATCAACATCCCCTTCCTATATATTACCCTGGATAACGTCCACACATTTGGATTTATGGTAATTTTCCTATAGATCATGGTGTGGGAAATGAAGGCAGAAGGAGGTGCAACTTTAGGATGGTGGTGTTCCAGTCCCACTAGTGTTGTGACTATGTTTAGTGAGGAGGTGCCTAATTAGCAAAATTTTCAGTGTTTCAAGGTTGTTGTTTCTTTCAACACTCCAAAAAAACACCATATTTTTGGTAATATCCATAAATTTTCAAAAAATAGTTTTGGCATATTATATCTCTTTAACCACAGAGCCATCATCGTTTGCAACGCTCAACAGAGGAAAGTTGTGTTGTTTCTTAGCTTGGTTCTGGGTGTGTGGGGGCACCAATGTTTTTGCATACATCGTGTGTTTAACAGTAGAAATTTGGGACATCAATATTAATTTTTCTATTGTGACCATAGCCTTCAATTGACTCTTATTTGGTTAAGTTTATTTTTCATTCTCGTCGTCTCAGTAATGTAGCTTGTGTTTATTTGGGGAATTACTACAATACCCTTTTATAATGTCATGGTATTTTAGTGGAAGCAAAGCTTTATAGTCCCTGTATACCTCTTCGCTATGTCGACCTATTTGAGATCCCTCCTCGATAATCCGTCATTTGGAATCAGTGACCAGTCTCAATGATATGTTGTGTGGAATTTCCCTTAATTTCAAGAGTTTGTTGGATTTTATTGACCTTTTTTCCAAGATGTCAGCTCGGCACCTCTCACCTCCATGCCTCATCAATGTGTGTGAGTTCTAAAGGGGGAAATATACTAGCAAAAATAGGCCCAAAAGCGAAACACACACATGCATCGTTGGTTGGATTATTGCATGTTATCAGGCCCTCTCTGAGAAGTAATTAATCGATTTGAAGGGGAATTATTTGTATAAAGAACTCCCCTATCAGATATAAAGGTCCTGGTAGAACACGTAGACTAGATCCTAGACACAGGGGACAACAACAATTATTTCAATGAGAACATGCAAACTATTAACCTCTATTGCTAGATGATTTTTTATTAGGGCACACACTTGTGGACGAGAACTAGTACCCAGAGATGTCCTTCTTTCCTTGGAGCACTTACATCGACATCTAAGAGACATGTGTTGTCGAATGGATAGAAAAGAGTAGCATCTTGGCATACCTCCTTATCCTGGAAAAGTTCCTGAAGACCCAAGGAAACTCGTCTAGGTTGCAGTCTAGTATTTGAACCCCTCAACTTAGATGTAGCATGATGATGTTTTGTGTCTCCTATGCTATAGATACTACTTGAAAGAGAATATTAGGCCACTGTTTTAGTTATATTTTGGAATTTTTGATCTCTTTTTTTTCAGTTATTAGTGTTCTCTCCTTAATGAGAAACTAGAAAAGTTATTCATACTCTTCATTTAAAGTCTAAGTTTTTTTAAGGCAATACAATTCACTTTAAAAAAAATAAAATTTTATTGTACACTAATGAATTCTCAAATAGGCATGAACATGAACCAATCATTTAAATTTCTAAAAAAATTGATTCCTATTGAAAAATTGATTATTTGTTAGTGAATATGGGTGGAACTTATCGAGATACATAATTATAAAAAAAAAAATATTGTAACATGAATTCTTTTAGTTGTTTTTATTCTAACTACTAAAAAAATACACTTCAATTAATTCAAAACCAATTTTAAAAATATCAAATTAACATATTTAAATTATTTTAAAACCATTATTTTAATTAGAAATATTTTATATTTTAAACTTTTTATTTAATAATACCAATTTAAATAACATTATTTTTTTATTTCTTAAAATGTATTTTAAAATACATAAATAAATTCAAAACCATATAAACACAACTAAAATAAATTTAATAAACCAAATATATCAAACTTATATTAAAAATAAATAAAAAATTACAATACAATAATTTAATTTTCAAACATGTAAACAAAATATAGAAATATATATTCTCCGACTTTTAAAACAGAGTTCCAAATAAATAAATCTCCAATGAGAATCAATTTAGCTTAATAATTCAATATTTCCCAAAATAAATATAGTAATTAATCAATTAATATCCTGACCTTTCGTTATTCTAGAGTTTATTAAAAGAAAAATTAATGATGGAGGTTGACTTTATTCCTCTCAATATTTCCAACTACCTCGACCCGCTGCCTGAAACAACAAATATAAACTGGTTTTACTCTTTGTATCGACCCTAGAGTAGCTCGACTTAAACATCTTACACTCAAAATCCAACCGACAGACTATTATTATCATCTGGTACCCTAAAGTCAGCATTCTTATATTATCTACTTTTGCTAAAAATCTCACATGCCTAATTATGGTAGCTTTTGAAAATCATCTCCCTATATTCACAAGTCTTGTGTTGCAGCAGTCAATATTTCCAACAAAACCTTTTCCAAGCGAAGAGCAGGTCTGCTTAAGAAGGCCAAAGAACTCTCCATCCTCTGTGATGCAGACGTGGTAGTACTCATCTTTTTTATTATGCATCTCCAAGCTCAGGGAAGTTTTTCGATATACATGGTGGAGCGTTACATGACAAACTCTGAAAAATCACGATCGCCACAATCAGAATGCCGTGCCCTAGTTGACTGCAGCGATAACAATCATGGCGATCAAGCTTCACAGCGATCAACTGCAGTTAATGCTGAAACATAGAATGGGAGAAGATCTACAAGGATTGGATACTGAAGAACTGCAGCAACTGAAAGAGAAAATGGAAGTGGGAATGGGGCGGGTGATGGCAAGAAAGAACCAGTGCATGCTCAGCTGCATAAAAGAGATAACGAATACTGAGAAGGATGTGATGGAGGAGAATCGGAATTTTCAGAGAAAGGTGCAGGATCTCGTGAATAATCACTATCAAACAGCTGCTCCTGATGCCAAGAGACTTCATAATTAAAATGCTCCGAAATTCCGAGTTGTTTTTTGAATGATCGATAGCCATATCCATATAATCGATAGCCTTTTTTGAATGATCGATAGCAAGAAGCTCTGAATCAATATGTTCCTGCTGCTAATTGGGTACTTTGGTATTATCGAGGTAGTGCTAGGGTTTATTTGATGCTCTTCCGTTGTTCGAGAACGTCCAGATTTATCGAAATTATAATTAAATTTCTTCAACAAATTGTAATATAAATTTAGAAAAATGGTACGGATGCCTTCCACATTTATTGTAGTAATGTTTACTTAGGTGTAGGGGTTCTTTTAATTTTTTTTTTGAAAGAAAGTCGATATGATTCTGCTGCTAATTGGGTTGAGGTAGTGCTAGATTTATGTGATGATGTTGCATTGTTCGAAAATGTCTCGATTTATCAAAATTATAGTTAAATTTCTTGAATTAATTGTGATATAAATTTAGAAATATGTGTTGTTCCTCAGCTTTTGGAAGGAAGTTGGAAGATCTTGGGGCTTTCGGAGGGAAGTTGCTGGCATTATATTTTTCCATTATTTTCTTACATGCATCTCAACTTACAATGTTGAGATCTCTCTTTCTCTCTCATTATTTCGGTCAATTTGCCAATTCGTTGCCGTGCAAATTCAATTGAGACATCGGAAACTAAAATTTATGCGCAACAGCCACAGTTGTACAGAGCAACCTACAGTGAAAATTGTTAAATACCAAACCTTATTTCGTTTTTTCATCGTCTCCCGCCACGCCGTAATCAAATAAAAATTCTGAAACAAAATACGAAGATATCAAACTACACCCACCTTGATTAATTATCTCTTGAAAACTCTCCCTCGGGCCTTGCACAAGAAAAACGAAAACCCTACGAGTTAAAACCCTAACCACAAAACCCTTCCAGAAAAAGTTAGGTTAATGGCACTGTCGAAATTGCATTTTCCTCCCCAGTTTTGATACACATTTGTGCTTAACACATCTTCTCAACCATACTGAGAATATATAAGAAAATTAGACACTATTGATTAAGGTTCATGTAACATTTTATACACGCCATGTTATTAATTAAATTTTGTTGAAATATTAAAGTCACCTGCCAGCCTTGGGCAGTGACAAGAAGAAACAAAGTACAAAGGCAGCCGCAGCAGAAACAGAGATTGAGTGCGCAGCACTCTGTATTGAAGAATTTTGGTGAATCCGTAAGGATGAATTTAATTCTTGATGGGCCGCAGCCACAACAGGAAAGAAGAAATTTAATTTGGAGATGGACAGATCTGTCTTGCAGCGGAATGAAGATTTCCTGTAGATATTTTCTACAGAGGAGCAGACTAAATTAAAAAACATTCGTTTCGGGCTTTAAAGTCCTCAACAACCAGAATGAAGAGAAACAGGCGGAAGTCCTTTTATTTTTGAATTGGCGGGACAGGTGGTCCCCACCATTTATATGCCAATCGGAATCGGAATCGAAAACTTATGTTGGAGCAATGTCTTGTTGATATGGGAGAGTTCCGCGAAGCAGAACGTTTAATACAAACAAAACTTATATATAAATTGCCCTCACAGCATCGGAGGCCCGTGGGTCCACAAGACCACGTGGCGGTATCTATTGAATCGATTAGTTTCAATCGCAAAGTTTCAATCGGCGGGATTTTATTGTGCGCCCCGATCAGGGCGGATCCGATCGTAGCGGAAGGATCGGAGGTCGTGTTCCGATCGCAATCGAAAGATTGAATGGAACACAAAGTTTGTTGTTAAGACATTTGCCGATTGTTGATTTTCGATTGTCCAATCGCAAGCAGAAGATCGATTGCCATGTTTCCAATCGCAAGCGGAAGATCGGAGGTGGTGTTCCGATCGCAATCGAAAGTTTGGGCGGATCACAAAGTTTGTTGTCAAGAATTTTGTCGATTGTCGATTGCCGACTGCGTAGTGGTCCCCACTCGTACGTCTGGCATTTCATATTTTTATAGTTCTGCAAAGGTTTTCCTTTGTATTTGGTTTTCATTTTTGTTTTAAGTTTTAATATAGTTTCTATTGTAATGTTTAAAATATGCGCGGCATATAAAATGAAAAGGCCCGCGAGCCATTGTAAGGCAATTGTATTGTTTTGTTTTGGTTCTTCGCACAGCAGCGCGGAAGAAGAAATACACAGCAGTGTGTTGAATGTAGAAGACAGAGTATTGTTCAAAAGAGAGACAGAGATTGTTTTCTGTGCACTGCGTCTGAAGCAGTTACCTTTGTTGTTATCCCTCTGTTTAGAGGAAGAATCTATATTAGTTTTGAAAGTAATAGAAGCTTATTTTAAAGCATAAAAAAAAAAAAAACTCTGTCTCCTGTCAATTTCCTTTTATTTCTCTGTGTTTACAAGGAGAGCTTATTCTCTCCACTTGGAATTCTCAAAATTCCAACATGGTATCGGAGCTAATCTAGGCTCTTTGAAGATTTCAAAGAAGCTGAAGAAGAAGACCTGTTGCAGCGTTTCTCTCCAACAGCGTGAAAAGCTCAACAGAAGTCAAAAGTCAGGTATTTCTCAAAGATAATAGTGCTGTTGCTTTGTATTTAAAAGAAGTTTGTTCTTTCATTAAAGGAAAGACAGTTTGTTAAAGTTTGAGTTCAGTTTAAGAAACAATGGCTGGACCAAGCACTGGTATGAATCTTGGAAGTGTTCAGCTTCCACAGTTTAATGGAAAGAACTATGATTATTGGGCCATTACTATGAGAGCCCTGTTTGTCTCACAAGACTTGTGGGAACTAGTAGAAGATGGTTTCATAGAACCAGCTGATGAGCAGGCTTTTAATGCCTTAACTCAAGCAGAGAAAGATGTGTTGAAGAATAATAGGAAGAAAGATGCTAAAGCTCTCTTCTGTTTGTATCAAGCTGTAAATGAGAGTGTGTTTCCAAGGATAACAACAGCTAAGAAATCCAAGGAGGCATGGGAAACTCTGAAAGTAGCCTATCAAGGTATGGAGAAAGTTAAAACAACAAAACTTCAATTGCTGAGAAGAGATTTTGAAACTCTTTGCATGAAAGA
>CM076573.1:350164845-350238306 GCA_034641835.2 Pinus albicaulis | reverse complement strand
GTACTTCACTACATTTCTCATATTAATAAAATGGCTCAGCATTTCCTCTCTATGTTTTCTGGTTGAGTTGCTGTAGTTTTCGTTGTTGTCGTACTTGCTGCATTCTCTTTCTATTGTATGTCTATTACTATTTTTGAGCATTCTAGTTCTATACCACTTGGTGTGTTCATCTTTCGCTCCTCGACAGAGTCTGGAAAGGGCCAGGTAGCCTCCAGATCTCGTCCTCTTTTAGAGGCGACATATCCGGTAAATGCCCTCCCAGTCTATCTCTAGTCGGAGTTTGCTGTGTTTTAGAGATATCCCCAAAACGGGATATTACAGTGGTATCAGAGCATAGTTCTGGCTTAGCTTGTGGTCTATGACATCAGGAAAGAGACCGTACAGAGGTAGGAAGTATAGGTACCATGAACGTAGGTTGGAGGCCACCTACGAAGAAGAAGACTGTGCCCAGGTAGAAAACACAAATTAGGAGAGAGAGCCTGTGACGGACACAGATCGAGTAAAGCTTGTAGTATATTAGAGGCAGAAAGCATCGATGGCAGATGAAACAGAGGCCAAACAGTTTGGAGAGGCACTCCTTAAATTGGTACAAGATTTAGCCTGACAAATTGAGGTGATGGGCCAGAGGTTCACAGCTGTGGAAGCTAGGCAGCGTGAGACTCCATGGGTTTTCAAGGTCGAAGAGGGATCAGGTGCATCCCACCATTTTCCCAAGCAGGGTGATGCTCAACGTGATACTCCTCAGCCGACGACTTCATGTGCACCTACCCGGTCTAATATGCCCACTTTCTTGGGAGCTGATACAGGAGCAGAAGCCCAGTAGGAGGCAAAGCCTGGACACTTAGATGAGTATTTTGCAGAGTATCATACCTACAGGCAGGAGTTTAGGGATGCTCTCCCATTCAAAGATTTTGTGCAGCTCCAGCGGGAAAATAGACCCCATGACCATCATAGAGGGCACCAACATTACCATGATGGAGATTCCCACCATGCCTCTAGTAGATTTCATTTGCCTACGTTTGATGGATCATCAAACAGTTCGGAAAAGTCTTGGGTGGAGAAGCTGGACATCTATTTCCAGCTTAACCAGATGTCGGAGATGGAGGCCATCAAGGTGGCAACATTACATTTAGATGGTGAGGCCCAAGACTGGTGGTTCCATGGGATGGTGACACTTGGGCATTCCACAATGATGACATATGCCTAGTTTACCAGGAGATTGATAGAGCGTTTTGACCGGAGGGATCTGAAACACCATTTTGTCGAGCTGATGAAGCTCAAATAGACAGGGAGCCCCAAGACATACATTGCAGATTTATTGAGGGTTTCGGTGATGGTGCCAGATCTATCCGCGACATGGATGATCTATATGTTTGTGAAGGGATTGGCAGATCCAATTCAAGGTCTAGTCAGATCCACTAGACTAGCTACACTCCAGGATTCTATCAGGAGGACTAGGGATTTACAGGATGCATTTCCTAGGACACAGACACCTTACCCCCAGAGACAGGGTATCCAACCCAAGGGGAAGGATGTGAGGGTTCCTCCCCTAAAGGGGAATCCAGGACAAGCACAGGTCGATGATGAGGCAAGGAGGGAGTTGAGGAAGAAGCAGCTATGCTTCACTTGTCAAGAGCCGTGGACACTAGGGCATAGGTGTGCTACTGGAAAAGCACACTTCATTAAGGTCTTCTCCGATGAGATCGGGGAAGAGGATGCGGAGGATGATGAGGAGGCAGGAGATGGTCAGATGGCCCAGGATCAGTTGCCGCCTCCACCTCTAGGGACAAGAGGTGCAGCCTTTGCACCCACAGGAGGGGCCCTTGTAGCTTTGCGAGGAGTTCCTAAGTATTTGATGAAACGTGGCCAGCGAGTTTCAGTCTTCGTTGACAGTGAGGAAACCCACAATTTAATTGATGTGCAGATGGTCGAGCGGAGAAGTATACCGATCGAGAGTTTGATGGGTTTTCAGTGTTGGTCCCAGGAGCCCAGATGATGAAGTGTGCCCAGTATGTTCTAGAGTTAGCAGTGACGATGGGTACTTACACCGTGACTGATCAATTTTTCATGGTCAACATACCAGATACCAATGTGGTACGGGGTTTTCAGTGGCTGATTACGCTAGGGAAGGTCACCACGGATTGGGAGGCCTTAGAGATGGAGTGGGATGACAAGAAGACCGGGAAGCATGAGAAGATCTGTATGATGCATACTTACCCACCTCAGACAGTGTCATCACACCGGATGGAGGCAGAATTTTGGAAGGGTAACATAGAGTGGGCGGTTGAGTTACGGGCATCAGAGGCAGAGACCACCGGTCGAGCAATTCATCCAGACATACAGGCCATCCTTGACAGGCATGAGGTAGTGTTTGGGGCTATACCACCAGGTCGGCCACTAGATAGAGGGTTTGAGCATACCATCGAGCTGGAGTAGGGTATCCAGGCGGTGATCACTACACCCTATAGGCATCCCAAAGCCTATCGGGATGAGATTAAGCGGGCCATCCAAGAGTTTTTGGCTCTTGGAAACATCAGACCAAGCACGATTCTGTTTTCTTCTTCTGTAGTGTTGGTCAAGAAGAAGGAAGACACTTTGAGGATGTGCATTGACTACAGGGCCCTGAATAAGAAGACTCTAAAGAATAGGTACCCTATACCCAAGATGGATGAGCTGATGGATGAGCTGAGAGGAGCTAAGTTCTTCTCAAAGATTGATTTGAGATCAGGGTACCACCAGATTCGCATGAGGGAACAGGACATTCCCAAGAATGTCTTTAAGTGTCATTATGGGCACTTTGAGTTTTTGGTTATGCCTTTTGGGCTGACCAATGCACCAGCCACCTTTCAGTCTTGCATGAACCATATCTTCCACAGTCAACTGAGGAATTTTTCATTTGTTTTCTTTGATGACATACTCATATATAGCAAGACGTGGGAGGAGCATCTCTAGTATATAGAGGCAGTACTATGCATCTCGGAAGAGCAATAGTTCTATGCTAAGCTCTCCAAGAGTGAGTTTGGGATGATAGAGATGTTGTATTTGGGTCACATCATTGGAGTGGATGGAGTGAGGGTCCACGAGGATAAGATTAGAGCCATTAGAGATTGGCCGGAGCCAAAGAATGTGAAAAAATTTCGAGGGTTCATTGGGATATGTGCCTATTACAAGAAGTTCGTCAAAGGGTTCTCATAGCTTGCTGCACCCCTTACAGATTTGACGAAGGAAGGGGCATTCAGTTGGATAGGTACAGCACAGCAAGCCTTTGATAGGATTAAGGAGGTGATGAGTAGCTACCCAGTGCTTATGTTGTCGTATTTTACACAGCCATTTTTCTTGGAGTGTGATGCATCTGGAGAGGGCATCGGCACAGTATTGATGCAGGGGGGACACCCTATAGCTTTTGAGAGCTGGAAACTCCTTCCACACGAGAGGTTGTATCCTATTTACAACAAGCTGATGTTGGCCATCATGCATGCATTAGCCAAAATTCGGCAGTATCTGGTAGGAAACAGATTCAGGGTGAGGACTGACCACAACAGCCTTAGGTTCTTTTTGCAGCAAAAGCAGCTACAGGAGAGGCAGTAGAAGTGGATCAGTAAGATCCAAGCTTATGAATTTGACATTGAGTATGTCAAGGGTAAGAATAACGTGGTATCATATGCCCTTTCACGTAGACCAGCCACGTTATCTCTTATGAGCTTGGACGCAAATTGGAGAGCTCGAATTTTAGTTGAGTACTCCAAGGACAAGTTTGCATGTGAGGTGTTGGACGGGCAGGTGGCGGATGACCGATATAGGGTGGTTGATGAGATCATCTATTACAGGGACATGATCTTCTTAACTGAGGGATATCAGCTTAAGAATAAGATACTCCAAGCATCACATGATTCTCCATTGGCAGGCCATCGGGGGGTTTACCAAAACCTACAAGGCCATTAGAGAGAGGTTCTCATGGAAGGGCCTCAAGGAGGACGTGCTCCAGCATATCACGGAGTGCGATGTTTTTCAGAGGAACAAAGGTGAGATGAGCCATCCCGCAGGGTTGTTGCAGCCTCTTCCCATTCCAGAGGGGAAATGGGAGAGCATATCGATGGATTTCATCACAGGATTGACCATGGTGCAGGGCAAGGATTGTATCTTTTTCATCGTTTATCGATTGACAAAGTATGCGCACTTCTTCGCCATATCCATGCATTACACAGTAGCACAGGTGGCCAAGCTATTCTTCTGGGATATTTTCAGGTTGCATGGTCTTCCCAAGACCATCATCAGTGACAGGGACAGCTACTTCATGGGTGGATTTTGGTAGGAGCTTTTTCGACTAGTGGGGACCGAGTTGACACCGAGTACCAGTTACCACCCACAGACGGATGGATAGACGGAGAGAGTTAACAAGTGGCTGGAGGGCTACTTGTGTAACTATGTCAGTGGGCAGTAGCGAGCATGGTTGAGATGGTTGCATTTGGGGGATTACTGCTACAACTCGACACATCACATGTCTATTAGGATGTCACCATTTTACGCTTTGTATGGGTACCATATTTTATCATTTTCTGATGTGATGTTTGGTGTGAGTAAGGCTCCTAGAGCCAATATGTGGATCTAAGAGAGTCAGGATATCCTCCGAGCTCTCAAGGACAACATGGCTACAGCACAGAACCAGAAGAAGCTGTATGCCAACAAAGGTCAGGTGGAGCGACAGTTTGAGGTAGGGGACTTGGTCTACCTATGCTTACAGCCATACCGATAGTCATCGCTGAAGCAGAAAGAAGCTGAGAAGCTCAAGCCGCATTTCTACGAGCCATACAGGGTGAGACATAGGATTGGGCAGGTTTCATATGAGTTGGAGCTGCCCCAAGGTAGCAAGATCCACAACATTTTCCATGTATCATGCCTGAAGAAGGCGCTGGGACAGCAGGTGACAGTGACAGAGGAGCTACTGCATACAGATGATGAGGGGCACTTGGTGTTGCAACTGGAGGCAATTATTGATACCAGGGAGAGGCAGTTATGGAGTAGGATGGTTTGGGAATTCTTGGTGAGGTGGAAGAATTTTCCAGATGAGGATGCCACTTGGGAGAGCGAGAAAATTCTGCAGCATCCATCACTTCAGTTGCTTGAGGGCAAGCAACATTTTGTCGGGGGGGACTGTAATATTCCTAATTAGCGACAGCTAATTGGAATATTCAAATTTGTATAGTTTTTCCGTATATGTTTTGTAGATAAATAAAAAAGTGAGTAAAGAGGGTCTAACTCACTTTAGTAGACTAAGAAATCTGCCTAGTAGCACAACGTTGTGACTCAAGGGGGGTCAAGGGGGGGCCACACACCACGTATAGGAGGGGACCTATGTGCACTCTAGAAGCTTCTGCATAGATAAGGATGAGGATGTGGAGGAGAGAGAAGTTATGACGGGTTTTGGAGGGAAACCAATTCTATAAAAGATGGAGGAGCCTCCTCATTTGGATCATTCTTGAGTTGATGATTTTGGAGTGAGACTTATGTCTTCTTCAGCACGCTGGCTATTTAGCCTGTTTGTAGAACTGTTTAGTGCACCGAGTGTCTCTGTGTAGAGATCTCACCCTTATCCCCTGGGGACTTTGAGTGCCTGCTCGGGCAAGGTTTGTTTTTCAGTATTTTGTGAGTCGTTTATTTGTTTCAGTTTGTTGCGGAGCCAACGCTTATAGAGACTGCACAGTCACTGGGAGAGAGGACACAGTCCATTGTGGAGGAGCTTTGGATTGGGGTTTCTGCAGGTGATTTCGTCGGGATTTCGAGCAGAGGGTCAGCCTTTGCCCGTCGGAGGTTTTTGGCGGAGTTTCTGGTAGTGTTTCAGCTGTTTCTATCCAGCCACTGCGTTGTACCCTGGAGGCCAGCGTAATTCACTGGGGAGGCAGTTTCTAGTGGTTTCTGGGGTTGGCCATTCTTGGAATGGGTTGTGGATCTTGTCGGGGTTATTAACGATAGGATATTTTCTGATTTTCATCCCATTCCGGCAAGGGGATCAACCCCTAATCTTCAGTCAATTCCATCAGTAGTAGCTACATGCATTTTTCCAGTAGCTGGGACGCAGTTCATAGAGCAGCCATTTCTTGTGTTTTCTGAGAGTGTTTTCTCACTTGCCTTGCGCAAGATTACTTCTTGTACTTCACTACATTTCTCAGATTAATAAAATGGCTCAGCATTTCCTCTCTATGTTTTCTAGTTTAGTTTGCGTAGTTGTCGTAGTTGCTGCATTCTCTTTCTATTGTATGTCTATTATTATTTTTGAGAATTCTAGTTCTATACCACTTGGTGTGTTCATCTTTCACTCCCAGGCAGAGTCTAGAAAGGGCCAGGTAGCCTCCGGATCTCGTCCTCTTTTAGAGGCGACACATCCAGTAAATGCCCTCCTAGTCTATCTCTGGTCGGAGTTTGTAGTGTTTTAGAGATATCCCCGAAATGGGATATTACAGGAGAAATATTATATGAAAAATATGAATTAATTTTTTTGTTGGAAATAAAATTAGTTATGCAAAAGTGGTTCCATAAAAGTAAAAATATTGATGGTAAAAAGGATTCCAAGAACTGATAAGTAGTTGGACAGTTAGCTTTTCCTCTGAGGATAAAAGGTACATCTCAATGAAGAAAAGGGGTTACGTTCAGTAAATAAGGAGAAGGAGAGTGAAGAATTCATTAGCTGCTAGAGACTAGTGAAATCACTTAGTTTTCCTGTATATTTCTGGAAAGAAGACTAGACTTGGAGTCCTGAGGTCTCTCTGAAATCATCTCTGTCAACCTATACTTCTCAGGTGTGGAGCACGGCAGAAGATGAGGACATAATTTCCTCTCTTAAGGTTGGGAGAACATCATAAACAAAGCCAAGAAATGAGATAAGTAAACAAAATTTATTTTTATTACAAATATGATAGAAAAACACCTTAATTACAGGAGAATAGAAAATCAAGTTGTTTAAGGAATTGAAGTAACATGTATTGCTATTAGAAAGAGAAATTGTAAGATATTTTTATCTTATAAAGGGCATATCTGAGAATGCAGTGGAAATTTTTTGTTTAACCGTTGAACTATCAAGTGTAAATAATATGTAAGATATTTATTTTTATAACTACGAGGTGGATAAGATTCTCTCTAACTGAATAAAGGGTTGATATTGAAGTAAAATATTAAACCATTAATTAGAAAAGAACTTCTCTCAAGAAGAACGAAAAATGGAATTGGGGGTGAACTGTTAACTCAGGGTCTAGGGTGGATGTTAGACCCCAGATTATGTTCGTTCTCCTAAACCAAAAATGATCTATACACGGACATAGTTAAGAGGGTCTGGGCATCAGACTAACTGTAAAAGAAGGAAACCAAAAATCCAACGTTTCTGGAATAAAAGAATAGTTACTAATGCAAACAAAAAATCCATCTTTTTATCATGTTAATAAAATGCATGGCCCATGGGCATGAAAGAAATCCAAACCCAAAAATTCTCAGAGGTTACCAAATCCGAAAACCAAATCAAACTTAATGATTCTAGTAGTTCAACCCAAAACACTTTATGAAACCCTCAGGGTAAAAAAATAGACCAAAAATAGAAGCAGAGAGAGGAACCCATAAAAATGTACAACGAAGAAAAATGGAAGAGATACTCTTAATTATGCTCTTGATTATATTACAAACGATTTAGTGTACATAGAAACAAAATAACTCCTACACAATATCTCGATAGGAAGACCGAGAGAATTCTTATTAAAATTAATAAAGTAAGCAGAAATCCATGTGGGCATGACTCTGTCCAATTAGTAAAAGAACGTGAGACTCTACAGTCATAAAACCCAGTGAGTCATGGATGCATAGGTGTGTGCATAGCCAAAAGCGTTCAGCGACCCAAGAAGAAGCTCACATAGAATACCTGAAAAGGAAGAGGTCTCTAATAAATATGCATCAAACAATAACGGAGAGGAAAAATTGTTGAGTACCCTTGGCCACCGGCTGAAGAAAATACCTACATCAATAAAAAATGAAAATGGGGGTTAAGATAGTAACCATAGAACAAAATATACAAAAGTATAGATAATAATTTTCAAGATAGATGGCAGGATAGAAAACCTGTGTTAAATCGCAACCGCAAATAGATTTTTTGGAGACTCCGTGTAAAAAGGAAACGAATGAAGCTTAGGATTAAAAAGATAAAACCGCTAAAGAAAAAAAAGAAAATGGAAGGTAGAAAATGAAAAAATTATACATTTCTATATCCGTTGTGAGGGTAGGGGAAACTTCACCGGGGGTCGCTTGCACGCCGGAATGATAGGATGTGCATTTTCCATCCTCACAAAAGACCCTGTAACTCATCTCCAAGAGCAACATATAAGGGTTATCAAACCCTACACCGAGTTAAACATACACTACAAAATCCAAATGCACAGAAAAACAATGTAATGAGAGTATGACCACTCCAGGGGAGTTTCTTACTGAGCCATGGTTTAGGAGTTGTTCAGATGGAGCAAGGCGTTGTCGGAAAAATCTCCATGCTGTCACAGAGGTTGTAGATGAGGCATTCGCAATGGAACTTCGAGTGAAATGAGGAGTCAGTTAGGTTTACCTTGGTATTACCCCGATCCGTTCCCGCCCAACTCACCATTGTAGATCCTAAGACATCCAATCGAATGGTGATTGAATCGGTAGGTGGCGAACTGTGGGTGGTGCCATACATTCCTAGTTCAGTAGACAAGTACAGTTTTAAGGTTAAAATCAAAGAATAGTACCCGAGGATATCCATTTTTTATTTAGTTAGACAGTTATTAAGATAGGTTTAATAACATACATAAGTGATCATGGTATGTGAAATAATAAGTAGGGTTATCAACGAGAGCACGCGCAAGGCTCAAATTATGTTAAACAACAACCTTTACGTCGATATGTTACCCTACGTATTTCATTGTAGCATAAAGTTGTATAATTAAGCAAGGTGTTAACATATACATTTATAGAAAAAGACTGAATCATAGTCCACAAAGATTTAGAGGTTTATATATATATATATAAGCTGTACAGTCATATGTTCGACATAGGCAAGAGTTATATATATATATATATGTGTGTGTGTGTGTGTGTGTGTGTGTGTGTGTGTGTGTGTGTGTTCAATGTTACATTTGTATTAAATCAATCTCCGAGTAGCTTATAACATGGTTTTTACAGAGTTGAAATATAGAGGAAATTTAGAGCCTCAATGATTATGTATTTTATTACTGATGTATATTGGTCTTATAGCCATTTTGATATGTGTTCACTCCTAAATAGTATATATATGAACATACTTTGCACCTTCTCTCTAATCATTAGGATTTTAAAAATATATATTTTTCATTAAAAATAATTGTTATATGTATTTTTTTTAAATGATTCATTGAATCTAGTTGGCCTAGTTGGAAACATGGTTTGATTGTAATATTGATTTAGACTTTTAAAAATATGATTAGGAAGTAAAAAACACTTAATCATATAACAACCAAGATAGTGATTAAGGATTCATTAATTATCATTTTAATTGAAGGAACTAATTTGTTGAATGCTAGACTTGCCTTAGCACTAAGTAAGATTACACATTTTATTTTTGTTTTTTTTTTTTTTTTCAGTATAAATTTTTCTTAAATATTGACAAGCAACAATATTGAATTAATCTATATTTTTTGCCACATCTCAAAAAATTGTGACTTTAATCAATAATCATCAATATTCATTAAATTTCATCCCCGAATATCAAATCATGACACTTAGCAATCAAATGATTCTCACTAAATTAGTGAATTCAATTCAATTTTAAATTACCAAAATAAAGGAATAATCAATATATTAGACTTGTCGTATAATTACTTTTTAAGTTTAAAATGAATTTAACATATTTTTAAAATAACTGTATTTTTAAATGTATCATAAATATTATATTTTTGAATTTGAAATGAATTTAATGTATTTAACAACTTTTTATATTTTAAATTCAAATATATTTAAACAATTATGTAATTAATTATTTATTAGTCCTTGCCAAGCCATGACTCTAGCAATAGATTTGTCTATTGACTACTATTAATTTAGTATTGAAAAATACAACTTATAATATTTAACTTTGATAAATAAATATTTTTTTTCAATATTATTCGAAAATTACTTTTCAAACATTTGATTGAATCATAAGTTTTAATCTCTTATTATAGCCTTTGGGCCATGTGGGTAAGTGTCATATTTTTCTGTAGTAATTTCTAAATATAGATGTAATATTTGTAAATTAATCTTATATAGCACAAAAATATTACTAAAATTGAGGGAAAAAAATACAAACTTCTCCCCCATTACATCTTAGTACTAATAATGAACCAAAAATAATGAACCAAAATAGATAGTGTTCCACAGTTTGGAACACGTTAACTCAATCTTATTATTAATAAGCCACAATCTTAGTAGTGATAAACCACAGTGGATAATTTGAAACAAGTTGACCCAATCTTAAAACTAGTCATCAATCATATTGGGTAGTTCCAAACGAATTAACCCAATAATCTTAATATAATTTATTGATAAAAAATTCCTCAAATATCAATAAGAATAAGAAAAACCCAAAAAAAAAAAACTGTTGATAAATAAAAAAATAAATTTCATTTGAATTTAGAAAATAAATACATATATAAGCAAAGCAATAAAAAATTTATTACATTTCAGAAAGGTAATCTAGGAAAATATGAAAGGGTAATATTGGGTTAATGTGATTATAATATTTAATAGTCTTTCCTATATTATAATTTAAATTAAAAAAAAAAGATAATATTAGGTTAAGGTGATTATAAGATTTACTAGTCTTTCCTATATTATAAGTTAAAAAATTAACTTGGAAGATCGAAAAAATTATTTGGAGTAAATCTTGTTCTATGTGAATCAATGAGCATGGTTTTCCATTTTTTAACAGTATGATTTTCCTTATATAAGAAATAATTATAATTATTCATAATAACTAATAATAATGTTGTTATTTTTTATTTAATAAATAATTTATAATAAATTTCCATATTATATTAAAAATAAAAAAATCAACTTTACAAATATAAATAGATAAGCTATCGAAACAACTTAAGTCAACCTCCATTATTTTTCAAAATGAATTCTCGAATAACGAAAGGCCAAAACGGATAATAGATTATTTACTATATTTATTTTGTGAAATTATGAATTTAGATGGATTTTAATTGGAGATTTATTCCCATTTAAAGTTCGGTGAAAAAGAAAAAATAAATATCTGTTTACCTGTTTGAAATTAGTGTATTATAAATGTTTTATTTTTTATTTTTTTTAAAGATGAGTTTAATATATTTGCCTTATTAAATTTATCTAGTTTGTATTGTGATATTTTCATGTTTATGAATTTGTTTATATATTATCAATTTGTTTATATATTTATATATTTTTAGTTTCGTTTTATTTAAAATTGTATTATCAAATTTTAATGAAAATGGTTAAAATATAAAATAATTTTAATTAAAATATGTGGTTTTAAAATAATTAATATAAAAAATAAAATAAAAATAAAAAAATTGCATTTTAAAAATTGGTTTTGAATTAATTTGAATATAAAATTTTTATAGTTGTTGATTTTTTTATTTTTTTTTCCAAAAATTGTTTGTTTTAGGCTTGCTCACCAACCTAATATGAATGAAAGTAGTAATGTCCTATTTTATTAATATTATTCATCAAATTATATATATATATATATATATATATATATATATATATATTCAATTAATAACATGCCATGTATAAAATGTTACACGAACCCTAATCAGTACTATCTATTTTCTTATATATTCTTAGCATGGTTGAGAAGGTGTGTTAAGCATAAATGTGTATCAAAACTCAGGAGGAAAATGCAATTTCAATAGTGCCATTAACCTAACTTCTTCTTAAAGGTTTTGCGGTTAGGGTTTTGGTTTCTTTTGTGCAAGGCTTGAGGGAGAGTTTTCAAGAGTTAATTAATCAAGGGGGCTGTAGTTTGATATCTTCGTATTTTTTTTTCAGATTTTTTATTGGATTACGGTGTGGCTGGAGACGATGAAAAAACGAAATAAGGTTTGGTATATCATTATTTATCATAATCACCAGTTTTCACTGTAGGTTGCTCTATGGCAGCTGAGCTTTCCGAACTTGAATTTTTTAGTTTGCGATGTCTCCATTGAATTTGCACGGCAACGAATTGGCAAATGGACCAAAATAAAGAGAGAGAAAATAAGATCTATAACATTGTAATTTTCACTAAATAGTTTCCTTTTCATTGTTGATATATGCATTTGAGATGCATGTGAAAAAATAATGGAAAAATATAATGCCAGCAACTTCCTTCCAAAATCCCCCAGATCTTCCAACTTCGTTCCAAAAGCTGAGGAACAACACATATTTCTAAATTTATATCACAATTAATTCAAGAAATATAATTACAATTTTGATAAATCGAGAAATTTTCGAACAATGCAACATCATCACATAAATCTTAGCACTACCTCGACCCAATTAGCAGCAGAATCATATCGACTCCAGAAATTCTTGCCTTCCAGGAATTATATTATGGCTATGAAAGTCGATCGATTTGGAATTTGATATTCCCATGTTTGAGATAATGCCTCATTTATGATGCATGCTAAAGATTAGGGATTGGTTTGGTTTGTTGGAGGATGTTGAGAGATTCTCTCAACTTCTCCCTCCAAGAGTGGAATTAGTTGGATCTCAGCAGCACTATAAAAATTGTAATATATTCATTTGATTATGATATAGAAATTAATTATTGTGTGTGAATCCTGTTCAATGGATGCTCTCTCCAATTTCTAATATGGTATCAGAGCCACTATTGGCTTAAATCCCTCATGGGATGGCCAAGAAAATGTGAGATTGAGTATGGTGTAGGAGAGTAGCATAGTATAGGTATGTTTGCTAGTGGTATTTATTTTTTCACCAATTTCTAATAGAGATCAGAGGAGGAGGCGTTGTGACGGTTAAAGTGGTTATCAGAAAGCGAGAATTGGTGGGACTGCTGTCCAATAGTTTGATTAAAAGGGCGACCACGAAGGATCTGTTGGTGGAGCTTCAACCAAAATTAAACAGTGAGAGTACGGCGGTGTATAATCCGTTTGAAGTAAAGCGTGGTACTGCAGCAGAGATAAGTGGTTGCTGTAGGGGATGGAAACTGTCAATGGAAAGCATTCCCGAAGATATCAATACTCATAATTCATTCCCAAGAAGATGGATCTGCTAATTTGGAATGAGTTTCCGAGACACTACAGATACTGAAAGGTTCTTATTGTCATCGAGAGAGCATTAATTTAGCAAATCATACATCATACGATGAGTATGGCTATGGTTATCATGTAAATTTACTCAAAAATAAAAATTAGACCGACCATGAGAGTGACAAGAAATGCCATTGATAGTGATGTAACGTGTGTTCAAAAATCTATAGAGCTATGAAGCTGAGTGTTTTTTGTTTTGCATATTTCATATTTTTGCAAGAAGCCGTCCAGAAGCATCCTGCAGGGGATGTGCAGACGTGGCTCAGTGCCTCTCTGACTAATCAAGAAATGTGCATCGGTGCCCTTGAAGGCTTCAATCATAGCGTGAAGTCTGCGTTGCTCAAAATGGGAGGTAGATGACGTGGCTCTGTTGATTGGGTTGTTCATGTCAATGGAGGTGTGGTTTGGTTACTATAAATAGATTTTGATGGATAGTGCTCACTGTAGTTCATTTTCAGAACAGTTAGGATTTTAATGGATTGTGTTCACACGGTTTGTTTTTAGATCAGTTGGGGTGTAAAGTGTTATTCAACATAGTTGTTGCTGAATAAAGAACCAATTATTGAATAAATTTACACAATTCAAATTAGTCGTTCTCGACGTTCTTCGATGCCAAGAGGACAATTGACTAATTTGATCGTGTGAATTTGTTACATGCTGATGGATCTTGTTATTCCTCGAGGCTTCAAGAGCATCGGTTACATGTTATACAATGACATCCTTGTATGTAAAGGTCACTTTGTAGGATTGATCACTGATCATATTCTATACCTAGAATATTTTCCTAGAGACTGTTGAAATTTATTCTTCGGGGTTATTTCATAGATGGAAATATTTCCATAGGATAGTTCAGTGTCGAGACTCTTCTTCGGGGCTGTCAAGAATCTTTGATCTTAAAAATTCAACATTGTTGGTCAGAAACAAATGTATTTTAAATGGGTTGAATAGTAGCTCGAAAATGGTGGAGAAAAGAGCATTGTTTATGAGATCTCAGAGTGGGTACAAATGTTAATGAAGACCAGAGCAAACAAATTTTTGTATTAAATTAGTGTGTTCTCCATTTCTGTAATGTAGGCATTAAGGGGGGGTGTTTGAGATAATGCCTCATTTATGATGCATGCTAAAGATTAGGGATTGGTTTGGTTTGTTGGAGGATGTTGAGATATTCTCTCAACTTCTCCCTCCAAGAGTGGAATTAGTTGGATCTCAGCAGCACTGTAAAAATTGTAATATATTCATTTGAGTATGATATAGAAATTAATTATTGTGTGTGAATCATGTTCAATGGATGCTCTCTCCAATTTCTAATATCCCACCATTTTAATAAGAACACTGGGCTTCAGGAGAAGCTATCACATAGTCATTATTCACAATATCTAGGAATTAGATGGCTATTAAAGTCAATATAGATTCTTTCCTTCCAGGAATTATATGGCTATTAAAGTCAATTGATCAAAACCGATTTGGAATTTGATATTCCCACCATTTTAATTAAGAAGACTGGGGTTCAGGAGCAGCTGTCACAAAGCCATTATTCACAATATCCTACACCTTTCTCTGCAAATTCATATTCTCCTCCATCAGATCCTTCTCAGTATTCGTTATCTCATTTATGTGGCTGAACATGCACTAGTTCTTTCTCGCCCTCACTCGCCCCATTCCCACTTCCATTTTCTCTTCCAATTGCAGCAATTTTTCAGTATCTAATACTTGTAGATCTTCTCCCATTGTATTTTTCAACATCAACAACAGTTGATCGCCCTGAAGCTTCACACTACTACATGTGGGGTGTTTTAAGACATTTTTTTAAGACAAAAGAAATTTTTTGTCTTAAAAGGTCACTTTTAATTTTAGTTCTTTTATATTAAAAATTAATATCAATTGAATTGTCTTAAAGATAAAATTTAAGACAAAAATAGTATAAGACAAAAATAGTTTGAGACAAAACTTTATATTTAAGACAATAGCAATTTGAGACAAAAACAAGTCAAGACAAAAAAAAAATTAAGACACAAAAATTTAAGAAAAAAGTATTTTAAGACAAAACTTTATATTTAAGACCAAAACAGTTTGAGACAAAAACATTTTAAGACAAAACTTTATATTTAAGACAAAAGCACTTTAAGACAAAAAAAAATTAAGACAAAAGCAATTTGAGACAAAAATATTTAAGACAAAACTTTTTATTTAAGACAAAAGTACTTTGAGACAAAAAAATTTAAGACAATGACAATCAAGACGAAACCCATTTAAGATAATTAGCAATTAAGACAAAATCATTAGCATTCTGAAGTTTGCATTGAAATATCCATGAGTGGATAGTGGATAATTATATCTTTTATTTTTAGAAATAGATATTCAAACCACATGAAATTTGATCATGTCATGATATTTATCTCTTTTATATTATATTTTTATTTTTTCACTAAAACCACATTCTAAAAATATAATAAATAAATAGATAAAAAATATTATTTTTTGGTTCGCCACTCAAGGGGATTTGAAATTTGAATCGCATGTTTTAACATAATATAACTTCATAACAAAATGATTTTCAATTGAGTTACATTCCATGAACTAAATTTTTTTATTTTTTTAAATATGTGCAAAAATTTAATCTAGCAATTGCGCCAGATGTTGCAACAGAAACACTGTAAGGCATGAAATAGAGAACAATCTTAACATATAAGAAATCATTGAATGATAAAAAATTATTAAACAAAACACCATTCAAAAAAATATTCAATGAAGAAGGCTCATTAGGTACAAGGGATGAAAATTTGGTTTTCAAATAGTAAATTGGCATTTGACATTCACCTATGAAACATCAGATTATTCGAAAAATGTTATGGGCACAATAACATAAATAGATTGTTGGGGGTATAGAAATGATGCAGTTGAGTGAGTTGTTGAGGAAGTATTGCTTGATGAAGAAGAATGCAGTGGTCCTTGAGGGAGACAAGTTGTCAGCTTCATGAGTAGGGGTTGTTGTTAGCTTAAATTTTGCGAGTTGCCTTTTTTTTGGGTGTGACGCAACCTTGATCTTGCTGATAATTCATCAGCTGGCTACTAATTGAATTCCTCCTTGGAGAGCTTATCTACTAGTTGATTGAGCTCATGATAAATGTGGGTGAAGGATGACCATTCTAGCTCCTGAATGCACGGCCAAATTTGAGACATCAGGGATTGAAGTCGCACATTTTACTTATAAAACTTGCATTAGCCCGGTCAACAACTATTTGAGATTCCTGTCTCTTGCAAACTCTTCAAATTACCACCAGCACTTTCCAACTAAAGAACAACAAACAATGATGATAACTCAACCTTTAAATTGGAACCAGGAGCCTGAGTATATCTGATATGAATGAATTGAAATGAATTTATATACAAAACACAGTGAATAGCAAGAATAATCAACATATAATTAAGGAGAAACATATTTTTTTAACGTGATCACCTCGAGATTCTCTGATAATTTGAGGGGATTTCCTTCAAAATTCCTGCAAGGTATGTTTCCGGTCAGATGTATGAAAAAACACAAGACATTATAGCTACATAACTTGATCTTGTAGGAAATTTGAATTACCTCACCCCGAAAACTTTATTATGAATACCATTTTCGTGTGATCTCAAGATGTGGGTAAAAGTGCATTATATAATAAAATAAAAATGTTCATGAAATTCCCATGAAAGTGAGTGCATCGATCAATTTTAAGTTTTTTGTTCCATGTTGGTCTCTCTACTATAGATTTTTGGGATAGTTGTATCATGTGACTAAACTATATTCAATAAATAATCTCACACTTACCCTGATATTTGAGGAGTAGTGAATTTTTATGTGCAATTGTATGGTTTGAAATCTCCTATTGTAAACTATCATGTATAACATATCTAATTGGATGTTAGCCAAAGTTTTCCATAGGTATAACATACCCCATTTTCACCCTCTGAGGGTTTTCTTTCCCATGATCACAGACAACTTCTGATGACAACTATAATCAGGCCACTCGCAATGCTTCTTCTAGATTTTAAAGGAAACACCTCCTTGAAGAAAAAATGTTTTAACAATTTAGTTAGAAAACAACTAACAACCCTCTTGAGGTGGAAAACTCTAGCCCAATTGAAAGAAGCGAGAAAACTCAAGGTATTACAGAGATAAATTAGGACAATTGTGCAACTTTTTCAAGGATGCAACAAGAAATTTTTCTGTACATAATAAGAAATTACTTGCAAATGAGAAGATGCCACAGTGGGCATGCACAAGAATAAGAACCAAAGAAATCAAATTCAATAAAGGAAGCACAACCACCACTCCAAACTCTCTTCTCTAAAACACATACAACCACAATAAATCCCACTGAAGCTTACAAATTTATCAAGCCCTAATTAACTTACTAACAAATTCAACAAGCCAACATGCTACAATTTATTGAGTCACCCCCAAATCAATTAGTAATTATTGCATGAATGCACATTTGTTTGTAATTTTATTTAGAAGGTTGAAATTATCTCAAGAGCATATAGAATATATCCAAGAGTTAAAAAAATCGAAATTTTGCCTACCTCCATAAGGTATCATCACACCCCGATAGGTGACAACATACAAGTCTAAATCTTCTACCTCTAAGTCTCAATGGCACTTCAACATGTCAATAACATACTTGCAACAATGCTTAATGAGTTTTGTCTATTGGCTAAAGAGATGTACATCGATCCATCCAAAAATAAACATCTCAATCAATCCAACACCATAAATTGTGCTAAATAGTTCATCATGTTATTTAAAATATTACAATATGGCCTTATATTAGCTCACATATTCCTTGAATATTTGAAAGCCAAATTGCCTTAGCACAGTAGACCAGAAAGATCTGTACTCTAAAAGACAGAAAAAGACAACAACCTAAAATAGGAACTTTAACTCTAATCCAGACACTTCATTCTTAGCAACATGATATCTAATGAAGATGATACATGGAAAATAAGGCTTCACATATTGTCTATCACATGTCAAACCGAGTGAACAAGTACATGCATAGAACACATAAGAAATAGGATTCATAGATCGACTTGTATTATATGGTTTCAAACCCTTCTTGTCGCCTTCAAGGGGGTTTCTTGAGGTCTTCAAAAAGACTTCCTTTTACTAACCAAATGGATTGTTTTTTTCACACATGTATGGAAATGTACTTTCCAAATCATATTGTAATAGATTCATAAGGAGATATTATTGGTATTAACTACACCTTATTTGGAGACATCATTTTTATTGCAGGGGTTGGTACCTTTCAATTGGATGTGGTTGGTGATGTGAAGACTACTCAAGCTCTAGTAAATATTCACACTAACTCTAACAAGCTTATGGATGCTTGTTTACAAAGGGAGATGCCTCTAAACTTAACTCATTGGATTCTTTTTTTTTTCATGCTAATTATTGTTCTCAACTTTCCTTCTCCAAGGGCTTGAGACTATTTTCTTCATTTATTTTACATGACCCAGTGAAAGAAGAAGAATGGAGATTGTCTCCACATCTTTTCCATTTCGCTAACTTACAAATAAAAAGAGTCAAATTATATAGCCAATAGACTAATAGCCTCTTGATACACCTTTAGTGAGCTATGCATAGCTCTCACCTATCACCGTAGCTCAATGAAATGACATCTAATAGCTCCAAGAAACCATTATAAATGGAGTAGCTGTGAATTTGTTGTTACATTATCGCCTCCAAATGTTCAATTATCATGAATTTTGGGGGAGGGGGATATTTTGGTGTATTGAATGGGGCAAGGGGGCATAAGGGTAGCCTAGATGGGTAGAAGTACTAAGAGGCTCGAGCATGGTTTACTGAGATCTATAATCCTAACATTAGAGAATGAGAAGGAGCCTTAGGGCCTTATGGCATAAGGGCTAGGGGACCTATAGGTAAGGCAATGAGATAAATTGATATGGGAAACCCCAATAGTTTTGAGAAGGGGATTAGGGGCCACATTATCACAACCCATACGCACTTAACCCCTAACCACTAAAATACCTATCCTTCTAACCCCAAAGCCACAATCCCTTAACCCCTACACCCATAACTCATAACAAATTAACCCCTTGATTCCTTAAACCCAAAGCCACTAACCCCTAACCCCTAACTTAGAATCCTTGAACCCCATAAACTCTAATCCTGTATCCTCTTAAACCTTGACCCTTAACCCATAACCCCTAACCCCTAAACTCATTAACCCCTAACCCCTTAACTCGCTGACACCTAAATACCATAACCCTTAGGCACTTAACCCCTAAATCCCCTGACATGTAATCCATTTATGGTTAATCTTTAACCCTTAAATCCCTTAACCACTAAGCCATTAACCTTTAACCCTTAAACCCCCTATACCTCAACCCCCTAACCTCTAAATCCCATAATCCCTAACCCTTAACCCCTTTCTCCTAAACCCTTAAACCCCTTAACTTCTAGAACCCCTTATCCTTTCTCCCAAACCACAGGTGCTCCAACACTAATATTCTTGGGCATATTATGCTTTTTCCTGCTAACCGCTCCAAAAATAACCTCTAAGAACTAGTAGGGTCCAAGGAAAAGAGCTACAAGTTCCCCAAATCTTATTTACAGTTTATGGACAATCACACTTCACCCAAATGTCCTCCATATATTTGATTGGTGTATTGGAGTTTGAAAAATACGTAGGATGCCACAAGTAATCCTAATCATAAGAATAAACTTTCCTAATGACTAGGAGGCCTTAAAAATGAAACCACATCTTAACTTATGCCTAAAATTACTAAAATTTCCTATCCCAAATATGAAATTAGAAATTCTACAAAATTATAGGGCAACAAGGAAACCAACTTCCTCTTCTATAAATCTCTAAGGCCTTCTGGAGGACAAATACAAATTTTAAAATAAATTGTTGAAATTATGCTCTTGCATCAATAGCTACCAATGTATCCTTGTAGGCCACCCCATTTAACAATAGTAATACCAATGTCCTTTACCTAGAAGGAAATCCTTACATAATTCTCTCTTAGATCCCCTTAACCAATTGCAATGATTTTCTTTGATGCCTACCTAGTTACAAGCACATTTTGAAGCAATTTAGTATATTCCTGGTTGAGGATCTCGATAATTATGTGATTTTGTTGACATCTTGTGATTGTCTCGTATGTGAATATATAAAACCATTTTTTTTGTACCATTTTAAGGACCATCAGGTGTGTGTGCTAACATGGATGGAATGCTAAATACATGTTGTATATATTGTAATGTAAATGAATAATCTATTTTGGAAAAGGCTCCACTCATGATTCCATTTCGCAAATGCTTGCACTCACCAATTGTGGTCAGATTTTAAGGTGCCATGTTCTCGTAAGGGTAAACCTACCTGTCCATCTCTTTAAATGGACACAACACACATGTTGGCTTGATCTTGTGCTTGTTGTGGGGAAAATGTTGTTGCATTGGGTTGACCCTGATTTGAAAGGTAGATTTATAAAGGTTCTGCACAGTACGTATATAAAAAATATGTCAGGTTATCCATAAATTTCCTGAGATAAACTCCCCAACACAACAATTAGAATAATTTTTGCAGCCAAAGAAATTAAATGTTGCTAGTTCTTTTTCAAAACTAGCACAAACTATAGACAATCCAAAATGCCTCATTTTTGGACTATCAATATAGTATTCATTTAAATAGACACAAGCATAGGTTAATAATAGATACCTAACACAATATCAATGGAATACTGTGAGCAGAGAGCCACGGTTATATATGTATTTTAGTTGAAAATGGATTGATATATTCCTCAATGTGGACTACCAGCTTGTTTTCCACTTCTTAAATCAGGTCATGGTTGTCTTGGATGACCTTGTGACAGTCTTAAACTACTAACTCCAATTCCATCAAATTTATCCCAATGACCTCCATTTCTTTGTTCAGTTCTTTCAGGCCCTTCTTGTTTCTGATTTCTCTCTTCCAATTTATAATCACATACAATAAAACATTGACGGACCTCTTGCTTTAATGCAATGGATACAACGTAAATAATTCTCCATGGACAAAAATTCTCGGGGTCCTACAATGGCTACAATGTAAATACTTATCCAATGGCTACAACATAAATGATCCCTTGTGTTTCCCTGACAATCCCTAACACTTCCTAGCACATGATGGCACATCTTGGATGCATGTCACCCTGACACTATAACAAGACTTAGCACTACCTATCATACCATGTTACTCCCTCCTCGAGACACCTAGAACTCTCTAACACTCCCTGTCACACGCTCTTATTAATTCATTTATGCATTTTGACCTAGTGATTTATTATGTTTTCCTGGCACTCCCTAACACTCCTTTGCACACATTGGCACACCTTGGCACCTGGAACATCTTTGTATGCTTCCCTGGCACTCTAACATGCCTTGGAACTTCCTTGAATACCATGTAACTCCCTTCTTAGCACACCCGAAACTGGCTGATATTTCATTTCCATGCATTTGAAACTAGGGCTCCCTTGTGTTTCCCTGACACTTGGCCCTCACACTCCCTATCATGTGTTCATGCCACACCTTGGCACCTGGCACATCTTGGAATGCCTATCATGCCTCGGAACTTCCTAGCATGTGTTAGTACTTGTGGGCATTCCTTGCCACACCTTGGTATTCCTTATCTTTCATGTCGTCATAAATAGCCTTACATTTTTTGCGACTTGGGAATCCAACCAAGTCATTGGAAAATCAATGTTGTGCCCAACCTAAAGTTTCCCTTTGTCTGAAACTACTTTTTCCAACCCTTTATGTAACCTTAGGCTTACCTCCTACAAGTCTTATTTTGGCCTTCTCCTAGAACACTTTATCCTTGAGACACTTGGAATTCGTTGACACTTGTCACACACTCTTATTCATTCATTTCCATGCATTTTGACTTAGTTCTCCCTTGTGATGTCCTGGCACTCCCTAATACTCCTCAACATCCATTGACACTTTCTAGTATGTGTTAGCATGCCTTTTCAATCCTTGGCATGCTATCATTTCAATAATTTGACCTAAAGGAGATTCATTCACTAACCTAAAGGAGTCAATGACCTAAAGGAGATGCATTCACTAATAGAGGCATATTGTGGTGTTGTAGATGCATGCTTTCAAAGGGAGAAACAAGGCAGGAATTTCTCAGAATAAAGAAGTAATAGGCTTGCAGAGCATTGTGAGAAAGAACAAGTCTTTAAATCAGGTTCCCCAAAAGAAAGTAAGGAAACCTTCTAGTTTAGAGGGAGCAACTGCAACAAGAAAGAACATGGTAATGTTAGAGACAGATCCAGGTGGACGAGTTTCTTCCAAGAACACCTTCCTTGCTAAGAGGGAGTGTAGAAAATGTTAGCGAGAAAGGGTTATTTGATTTGTGCCTTAATAAATGGAACCAAAATGAGTTTCTCCTTGAGTATGAAAAATTTCTTATGAGTTAGGAGCTAATTCCTAAAAAGTGGGACGAGATCCTAAAATTTAGGGAAAAATCCTAAAAGTTAGGAGTGAAAGAAGCAAATGACTAGTGTTTTTTTCCATAGGAGAAATTGTAGCTTTTATTAATATGAAATAAAATTTACATGTTGTATATGTAGAGAGCATATTCATATCAGCAATAAAGTTGTATCATGATATAAAAATAAATACATCTAATAAATGTCTAAATAGATACATATTGTGTATGGCAACAATATTAACATAACAGTTTGTGTTCAAAAAATGATATAAGTAGCCAAAAATTAATCAAGATATGCCTTTGTTGTGATTTTCACCCCATCCTTTGATCAATATCGAAAGGACAATAAAAATACTGATAAAATGCATGATCGTTCTACTCCTGTATCTCCATATGGTCTCTCAGTAGGTGCGTCGCCTCCTTGGATAGGAGATCGAAAATCACGTTCCATTCCCTGTAAATATGTTGACATGAGATGAAATCAGAATGTGTTTAGAGTTGAAGTACTACATCCAATATGCTCTAGAGTGTGTGCATGTGACAGGATGTGTGTAGGTTTAACCAGTCAATGATAATTTTGGAATTGCCAAAGATCTGAAGATTATAACAGTTTTCAGTAATGGCAAATTGTAGAAGAACAAGTAGGTAGGAAAGTTCAGCAAAATTATTAGTGCCATGCCCAAGAATGATCTTCACTTTGAAGAAATGAAAAGGAGTTAAATGTAGAAGGAATCCACTGCCGCAACCACCTAGTTGTGCATAGCCATCAAAATATGCCCAGGGTAGAGAGTGATCAATATGTTAATGGGTGATAGTGCAGGGAGGGGGAGGTAGGTGGTCATCCTAAATCATATGATAGATGGAGATAATATGGGCAGCAGATGAGGTCCGATTGAGCGGGGAGTTGTGGAAGATGGCCTGATTGCGGGAAATCCAGATGCCCCAACAAACTAATAGGGGAAGATTATGGAGCTTGTGGGGAGTAACAGATAGCCACCAAGTCTCCCATGCTGTGGATATAGTTGGTCCCTCCCAACGGAGATGGAGTTTGAGGGAGGTGATGATGAGATGCCAAATTTCATGAATGGATGGATAGTTGAGGAATAGGTGCACGATGTCTTCAGCGGAAACAATGCAGAGGATACATATTTTGGGTCCAATTTGTGAGTGAAATTAGAGATTAGCCCTCGTAGTAATTTTATTCGACAGTATGCACCACATGAGAAGCCTAGCTTTAACATGACCTTTTAATTTCCAGAGAGTATTCCATGAAGGGAGAAGATTTGGAGTCAGATGAGGGTTGTAGATGTGTAGGTACCCTTCTTTTGGAGTGTATTTGTCATGTTTAGAGATGGCCTAGATGAGGTCATCCTCACGTTCTGTTATTCTAACACAAGATTATTTTAAGGCATCCAAATATGTAGTCCAGGTTGCCTCCCATTGAAGATGAAGGTGTAAATCCAGATGACTCAACCAGCCTTGGGTAAATATGGTAGATCGGTCCCTGTCAGCAATTTGATTCATTGTGTGAATACCAGCTCGGTTTAGAGTGTCGATGAGAACAAGGAGGGTGTCAGCATTTATGCATCCCGACCAAGGATCCCATCCAATGCATGCCATCAAACCTGAACTGATTTTCCAGGCTAGGCCATTACTAATGTGATTGATGGAACACATAATAGCTCTCCAGATCGTTAAGAAATTTGATTTGTGTGCAGGGAGTTGTCGAAGCCATTCAATAGTGTTGTAGGGGTGGATGTATTTGAGAGTGACAACCTTGGTCCAAAGATTGTTGCTAGTGAGAATCTTCCACCCAAGCTTAGCAGCAAGTGCCTGAGAAAAAATCGGAGGATATTTGATGCCCCATCCTCCACAACTCTCAGGTAAGGAAATACACGTCCATTTGGATGAAGAAAATGTGTGACCTTCTTTAGCCCCGATCCAGAGAAATTTGTGGCATACCTTTTGGACCCTGTATAGAATTCCTTTTGGTATCGAAGCCAGGGACATCCAATAGACCAGAATGGCCTCATTTTTCTGGTTCAAGTGGATGCTCCACGCAAACAATACTTCATTTTAATTGATCTAAGTCCATGAGATGATTATCTAGCTCTTCTTCTCTTAGATCATAATATTCTTCATGACAATGTCAAGGGGAAATCATATTATCTTATACCCTAGAGGAATGCGGTATATCTACCTCTTCTTGCTTTGTGTCTCTTAGCAACACATGTGAAGACCTTCTAAACTATGATTAACTTTTAATATGGTATTTTGAGCTCTAAGTGAAGTTCTCCAAAAAATTATGGGGTACCTACAACTACTTGAGTTTATTGATATCATTATTCACATATTTGAGGATATTTATCACCATCTTAAGGGTTAACGGATGTTTCCCTTACGTGAAGAACTCAAGTCCCCTTTTCCTCCTTATGTCAACATACTTGATTGCATTAGGGAGGTCTTATATATTTTTTATTGATGCCTTTAGGCATCTAGAAATATCAAATATATTGAAGTGCCAACCTTTTTGAGTGAAAATAGATTTTACAATAACACTTGATAAATAGAAAGTTAAAATAAATCTAAACTAATTAATTAATAATAATAATATTTTTATTATCCTCACAACACTAGATAAATACAAAATTAAAATAAATCTAAAATGATTAATTAATAATAATAAGTATGTTTATTATCCTCACGTTCAATTTTTGTTGTTGTTTAATTACCTATTATTCATATTTAAGTTAAAAATTGTACCTTATTTAATTTTTAATGTTATTTATTTTAATAAAAGTTTTTTTAACAAATTACAGTTTAGCCTTACAACTAATATTTTATAATTTTTAATATTATTTATTTTAATAAAAATTTCCCTCCATCATTTTGCTTTGCACGAATGAGAAAATTTTAATTTCATCATGTTTCATTTCATCAGTTTCTTCCCTTTCCTTCCATCGAAAATCTATTCCTGCTTTTAGTGCTAATACTTGCATTAGTTTGAGCCCTTTCTTGAAAAGTTGTCCTCTGTCATTTTTCTTTGCGTTGTTGAGAAATTTTTCTCTTCCTCATCTTTCATTGCTTCATTTTCATCTCTTTCCTACCACTGAAAATATATACTTGCTATTACTTTCATCAGTTTCATCCATTTCCTGCAACCAAAGATCTATTCCTGCTATTACTTGCTTCAATTTCATCCCTTTCTTGCCAATGAATATTTATTCTTGTTGTTACTAGAGTATCATATTGCTCTATATGGTTTCTAACCCTATTAAATTTCGAGAGAAAAACATATTCCTCTGTTCACCTGGATTCCTGCTGATAGGTGATTGTCCGCAGACCTCATTTGCCTTCAATATGGCAAAATCTTCTTCAAGTTTTCTTCACCGATAAGATTCATAGCTGGGATTTCGTTATTTTGTACATGCATAGGTTATAAAAATGTTGTTTTTTGGCTTACAATGTTTAAAATCTTCATTGAGTACTTTCCAGGGTGAAGGCTCTGGCTAATATTTAGGCTATAAATTTCAGTTATGAGTAGCTTATGTTCAACTTCCCCAAGGCCAAACCGCAGTTTATATCATTGCGCATTCATTTGGTAAACAAAAACTATCATTTCACATTCATTTGGTTAACAGTAGGTCTCAATTTTCTTTCGAAGCTTCTCTACTACGTCAGGGGAAAGCTTTTGGTCTGTTCCAGATTACTTAGAATAACCATATGGAGGATCACTGAAGACGAATCGAATTCCCAAGTATTGCAATGACTGCCACCTATGCCATTTTTCAAGACCTGTTTGTTCCAAGTTCAATTGTAAAGGATCTAGAAAGCTCTGAGGAATCCGAAGAATCATGATCAATGGCACTGAGATCCCCATCCTCCATTACATAGCCAGGACAGGATGGCTTGTAAGTGATTTCTATTTTAACCCCTAGTCCATTAATAACATCATTGTGCTTTCCTAAAGTTGAACATGTTTTGACTGCTTGTTTAAATGGGTTCTCCAGTTTTTGCAAGACAACATGTAAATGGGCCTCCCTAACACCCCGAATATATAAAGATGATAATAAAGCATCAAATGTCACAGCAATGTCAATGACCTTCTAGATGCCATCCTCATGAGATTCAAAAAAAAAAAAATCTACCAGATCCAGGATCATTCCCTGAAGAACATGTTACAAATTACCAATAGCGACTATGTCTGCGATCTTGGCCCAGTGGAATTGTCCTATAAACATATAACCCTTCTGCCTTCAGTCCTATAGAATATTTTAACTGTGCACGTGATTTTTTTAGTCGTGTATCCAATTTTTTGTGCAATGGAAGTGTCCTAGATAAATGAGTTTTGTTGCAATGGAAAACATTTTTCGACTACTGCATTAGAGTTTGCCGATGTTGACAAATGGTTTGGAACTGAGATCAGGTCTGCTGATGCCTCACATTTGGGTTGAGAGAAAACAGATGCCTCAGTTCCCTTGATATCCATTCCAACAAAATGGCTCTGCCCACCCTCAAATGCGGGATTAACATTATTTCCTTCAAACTTTATTCCCCCAAGAGCTTGAGGTCTAGAAATTTGTTCTTCTTTTAGCCATCTTCTATCACTTTGTGCCTCTGCCCACATTTGGCGCTTCAAAGCATTTGCAGCTTCTAGTCGTTCCTCAAGCACAACATGAAGGTATTGCCTTCATTTGCAACACCAAATAAAAAAACAAGAGCATTTAAATGCTCTTCAACACTCGGATCGGAATATTCCCCTTCCATCAAGTGAAATACTATTATGGTTTGCTCCAAGCCCATTAGAAGTAGCTTGTGCCACATCTTCAATGTCTTTAACAATTGTTTTCAAGAGATTGATATGAATCTCTCCAAGTAATCTCTATTCATAGTCATGAAGGGCTTTAAAAAACTCATCAAGAGTGAATGGCCAAAGACCAAGAACATCTACAAAGGTAACTATAAATCTCCAAACCATAAACAAATTTCCAACATTCTACTCAGAATCTGTCCAGGGACGAAAAACAAATGGTCTCTTCATTTTAACTAAAGTAGTTGGAAATTTTCCCAATGTATCTTTGAATGATTCAAGTTTTTGGAATGTCTCACCATCAAGCAGAAATATTGAGGAGATGCCCTTAGCTGATGCAGCTGCCTCCATAAGCTCTAGTCACTTATCATCAATGAGCTCCATAGACTCTCTTTCTCTGATCATCAATGTTATTCATCTGACCTGAATGATTTGGACCCTTCTCTCCTGACACACTTCTTGCAGTCACTTCATCAAGAGTTTGCTCATATTTCAGCTTTAGTGCTTGGAAAGTACCCACACAATCTAAATTTTCTAATTGATCAGAAAATTTATTGATCAAGTATTCAACCATAAATTTAATATTTTCCTTAAGGATATATTCTATAAGTTCAAGAACTGTTGAATTAAGAATTGATTTCCATTAGCAGTAAAAGCCTAAATTACTGGTTCAAAAAGGTTCTGATTTAGAATGTGTTGATTAAGATAAGCATCATTTTGATATAGTATTTTTCTCATAAATCGAACAACAGCAACAACAAGATATTTCTCTTTTCTCCGAGTTAAGCATAAAACCTTCTCTATACAATCATAATCAACCAAAGTAATGGACCCATCCCTGAAAGATGAAAAACAAGAACTTCCATTCACAACAACAACATGTCCCTGTTCATTGGGTAAATGTCCTATACGAGCAGATGCAGTATCCTCTTCATCATCATTATCCTCATTGAAGTAATTTTCCTCTTCATCTCTATTTCTTGAGGGGGTTTGGGTGGAGGCTCTAAAGGTTACTCCCTTTGAATTTTTTCTATATCAGAGATAGAAAGAAATAGACCAAGGAGACAAGTGAAAAGTCTGATAGTCTCTACATGAGAAAATTGTAACTAAGCCTTCTCCACAACTGCTGAAATATTAGGATCATTTGAATTAAATTATAGGGGCTTTGGAAAACGTTTTGGAGCAGACCATAATAGTGCACCTCCACATGTTTTTGTGTTATTAGAGAATGTGTAAGTATGTTGCTTCACCCAATTTGGAAAAGCGTCCTCAAACTTCCTTCTTGCCTAATATACATAATATTCAAATGTTTCACATCTCTTTGATACCAAACACTCAAAAACTAGCTCCAGAAGTTTTTGATATTGAGCATCTCCAGCTGACTTCATTGCTTCTTTATATTCTTGTTGTTTCATTCTCTACACAACAATCTGATCGCTTGAAGTTGAAATTACCCCAATAGAAGGTTCTGGAAAACAACTTGACCTCTTTGTGGGAGATGTTTGTGAATTTGATTTCCCTGTAGAGGCTTTCAAGTCCTTTTAATCTGAGGCAGTCGTATGCTTTGAAGAACAAAGGTTTGCTGCTTATTCTATGATAGACAGAGGAAGAACAATCTATACTTAGCATAACAATGTGATTGTAACCATGAATGTGCTTTTTTCTTTCAAATAATTTAGCCTAGAGTTCCATTTGGTTAAACTGGGTACCATGGAAGAATATGGAACTCCTAACATTGATATTGAGGAAGGTTATATTACCATTACCATTACTTATAATGGTAGGAAAGACATGCTGCCATACCCAAAGAAATCAAGTTCCTTTTATCATATTAGCTAAGTGCATGATTCTCACAACATAGATTTTACTTGCAAGGCTTAGGACTAAGGGCTACGTACCTCAATCAAAGGGCGGTTTATGGAGTCATAACCTGCAACAAAAGAGAATACCAAGAACTCATTAATATGCGAGACTATATGGCATATTTGGGATTGCATTGATCCTTTTCTCGTGTGCAAAGGCACGCATGATATCCCCTCTCATGATTTATAGCAAGGATGGTCATGTACCTTCGTGTCACTTAAACTCACCTGCTCGCCTTTTTTGTAAATAGCTCGGTTAGAACTTATGGAAATTATTTTCAAATGCCTTGCTACAAATAAGCAACGATATATGGAGTGTGGGTTTATTTTTCCAAAACAAGTTAGAACCCTTTGAGAAAATTCTGTGAGTTTAACGTACTAGTAGAGAAATATTTAGAAAGTATAATTTATGTCATAAGTTAGATAATGTAAGAGAATATCTCCTTAAGAATTTTGATAAAATTTTCATGTAGGAAGGAAGTAATCACCAAGAGACTATTCCACATGCTCCATGGCAAAGTGGTGTGGATGATATATATGACTCACACAATCATGGAATGTGTGAGAAGCATGCTCAATACGTATATGTTGGATAATGGATTATGGGCAGAGAGTCAATACTACTAACCATTGATACAATTTCTTATATTATTAATAGGTCAACCACATATATTCTAGATGGATTCATTATAGAGAAAATTTTTGGGGTATTAAGCTAGTTGATTACTCTCATTTACATACATTTGGTTATGATGAATTTTCCATATGACTAAACAAAAAGGTACAAATTTGACCCAAAATCAAGGAAATGTGTTTTCGGAAATATAATAAAAGACTATAAAAAGTGAGATCCTACTCACCATAAAGTAATTGTTAGTTGGGGTTATATTTTTAAGGACATACAAAAAAAACTTGAGATTGTACCTATTGAACTAGAAATGAACTAAGATGAAATGAAAATAAGCATGTTGATGCATCTACTTAGCATGTGGAGTAGAAAGTTCAATAGCCACAACTTAATGATCAACATGTCTTGATAGGCATCTAGTGTCGTATCCTTATTTTTATTCTAGTTCTCTTTCACTTTGGTAATTGATGATGGTTAACTGAGATAATTTCAGGATGTAGATAAATGGATGAAATTCATCAACAAGGAAGTGAAAGTTGTTCACAAGAATGAAATGTGGGAACTTGTGAATCTCCTACCTAAAAGAAGGTCATTGGTAACAAGTGGAAGTACAGAGTAAATGTGAATATTAATGGAATTGTAAAACTATAAGGCATGCTCGGTGGAAAAATATTATATGAAAAGGTTAGCAATAGACTTTAGTGGAATTTACTTAGTGGAAAAAGGTTTTGTGTAGAAGTTAGGAATAAAATTTAATGAATTTTCCTCTCCAATTGTGATGTTGATTATTGTAGATTTTTGACATGCACTAGCAGCAACAGAGGATTTAGAGCTAAAGCATATTGTTGTAAACATTACTTTCTTGCATAGCTATCTCAAGCATGATGTCTGTGTGGAAGGTTCTCTATGAATTGAGATGGATGTCAAGGATGTGTTAATAAAATTTGATACCTTCATGAAAAGTGAAGATTTTAGTAGGCGTGAAGTGGACCATTGTGGATACTATAATAGGTTTAATAATGGAAGTTATATTATGATTTTATCAATTGTTGATCATATATTGGTTGCAATCCTCAACATCGAGAAAATAATTGATCTTAAGGCTCAGTTGGGGTGGGAAATTTGAAATGAATGAATTAGGAGCAAGAAACCAAATTCTATGGCTAATGATACAAATGAATAAAACATGTAGAAATATATGGTTATGGAAAAAGTAATATACTAAAAGAATTCTATGATGCTTCAATATGAAAATGCAAAACTAGTCAATACCACACTTCCTGTACACTTCAAATTGGCTTCCAAATAATGCCTTAAGATATAAGAAAAGAATAAAAACATTTTTACTTACCTTTTTACTAATTAATAGGGAGCCTCATCTTCACCATGGTGAACATTAGAATAAATATTTCCCACTTATTGGGAGTTCTAAGTAGGTACATGGCTAATCCTTTTAAGGAACATTAGACTATAGTGTAGAGGGTACTCAAATACTTGGGAACCTTAGATGCTATTATTTACCATAAATTTACATATTTGTAAATTAAAGGTATTTTTGAATCTAATTTTGGTGGAGACAAAGATAGCCTAAAGTCTAATACAAGATATGATTTCACTCATGTTGGTGGAGTTATAAGTTGGATATCTAAGTTGTAGCAATTGGTGGCTTTATTAACCAATAAAGTAAAACATGTGGTGTAAATTAGGGCTAACAAAGAGGAAATTTAGATAGTGTGACTATGGAGCTACTTCAAGATAATGCAAGAAAAAATCACATTGCTTTGTAATATACAAAGAGCCATTAACTTGTGAGAATCCAACATTTGGCAATAATACTAACCATGTTGATATTAAATACCATTTTATAAGAAAATTATTGCAAATATACTTGAATTTATTATGGTACTATTTTATGTCAATACCTATTTTTACATTTGGTTATATCACTACTACAGAAAAGGGGTATGTATCATCTTCACATCATTTCTTTTGATAGGATGGTGGATATCTAGCTTCATCATGTGGATATATGAAATAATTCCACATGTTGTTTTGTTCATTAGTGACAACTCCCATTTATTTCATAGCATATTTGATGATTGCATATTGGTTGTGACTCTTCCACTAATATCAACACTTTTTTTCATTGCTATCAAAGGCTCTAAAAAGGTAGAAGTGATAGAAAATTCTGATCCCCTTTCTGAAAATTAGTTAACTGATAAAATATTGTTCCCCCAAAAACATAACTCTGGTACCCTCACAAGTTATGGTAGTTCAATATTTATAAGCAGCTTGACTTTTTCATGGTTGAATTATCTGCTAGCAACTGGGCAGAAGTATGCCATTAATGTTTAGGATATGGCTATGCTTAAAACTCAAGATAGAGCCGAAAGCATTGTTGTTCTGCTCCAATCAAAGTTGCAATCAAGCTGATGTTGTTTTGTATCTGCTATATAAGGTCCTTCTGGAAGCAATTTAGCCTCACTGTTATTTTATATTTTTCAAAATCATCTGTGTGATGTATGTGGGTTCCCTTCTAATATATAGCTTCATAGATGTAGCCACAAACAAAGAGGCTCTGTGGTATAATGGAATGGCACTTAACCCTCGTTATGTTTTGGCTTGTAAAGGGTACTTAACCCAGTTCTGACCATGCAAACATCAGAGCCAGGGAGACAGAGAGTTCTGGTTACTGGATGCATTCTTTATGTTGAGGTTAGTTACTTTTATCTGATTTATGAATATCTTAAATCGTTCATCTAAAATGTAATGAGAAAGAAAAAGGGGTATATAAAAATTTGTATCCATAACTAAAGTCTAAATCTGATTTAATGTTGGTGTTATTGTGTGTTGGCATTTTTCATTAGTTGGGCCTATAATTATGAATGTAATATTTAATATGTGTTGCAGACTTAGGTGAGCTTGATATAACATGTAGTAATATGTGAATTGGGTCTTGCATTCCCTTTCCACTGTTCAAAATTCTCCCTTCAAGCAAATGCTTCCTTGGCACCAGTAGTAAAAAGGCCTACCTTACCTTGCTCCATTTGTTTAAAATTCTACCTCAACAAAGTATGTGTATCAGGATTCAGCCATAAGTTATGGTGGATTCTTCCTTACAGTTATCCACTAGCTAAGGGAGTTGATGAGGTTCACAATATCAGTCTATTGTTTTCTGGTTCACCAGATTATATACATCCCCTTTCTTTGAGCCTTTTAGACATAAAACTTTGGCGTAAATTCATTTTGGAGGAATTTTCTGAGGCAGAGCCTTTTTGAGTGAAATTATATGATGAGTCCTTATCACAGGACTAGCCTTCTGACAAAGGTGAAGGTGCATAGTAATGACTGTTGTTCCATCAATATAACTGGAAAATGCTCTAAATTATCCATGTTGTCAAAACTCCATGCATTAAGAGATAGTCTTTATGGCCATTAGATAGTAGTAGGAAGGATTTATGAAATCCTGTGCATCTCAATTTTTGATAGCCAGTAGCAGATACACTCTTAAATAATCACCTGCATTATAGAAGAACTTGTTGCTACTATATGAATGAGCAGCTAACGTATTGGATGCCACTAGGTGTTTGTCAATGTCAAAGTAGAGAGAGAGATATTTTATTTTCCTTATGAGCGCTTGTGTCTAAGGTGCTGTGTATTCCCTATTTTTTTGTTCTCGTCGGTGCCTCTTTTTTTTGCATCTGCATATGTGACAGGTGAACAAAGAGGTGATCGTGCGATTTTTAGCAATCAAGTTCTCAATCATACAATTTATTGAGAATATAAATCAATGACTTCTAGGTTGGAACCTTAATATCCATACCATTTTATTAAATTGCACTTCTTTATATTTATGGAGGCTGTCAATATAAATAATAATCTGATTTTAAAGTCACAGCATGAGCTGAACAAGCACTCAATTCATGGCGATGGGTGTTGTATGAGCCCCTTATTTTTGTGAGAAAGAACCTCCTCTGTGTAGTGAGAAAGAACCTCCTATGTGGAGTGAGAGATAACCTCCTCTGTGCAGCGATTTGACTCAATTGGCGGTGACTGCTCGTGTATGAGACCCCTTCTTTCTGTTACATAGAACCTATGACTGCTGGTGTATGAGACCCCTTCTTTCTGTTACAGAGAACTTGTGACTGCTGGTGTATGGGACTCCTCCTTTCTGTGACATAGAACCTGTGACGGTTGGTGTATGGGACCCTTTCTTTCTGTGACAGAGAACCTTCTCTATGTAGTGAGAAATAACCTAAAACCCTACTAAAGTCTAGAGAGGTGTAAGTACTGAACACTTTCTGAATTCTCTGGATTTTAAACTGTGATCTTTTAGGAGGACAGATGTTCCAAACGATTTGAGTAGTTGTAATTGCAACAATAGACAATGAATATTTTTCCTGTTCACTAATAAAAGTGTCTCTATCTCTTCTTATATTCAATGAAGATTTTGCCACTGTTAAATAAGGTGTATGCCACTTCTTATTGTTATTGTTTTGAAGAACATGCCCAGAGGCTATAAAGAGAAGTGAGAAAACCAAATTTGACTAGGTCTTTCCCCCAGTCTCATCCCTTTCCTTTGAGGGTGGGGTAAGCACTGAAGTGAGCAAGTCAAATTCACCTAGGTTTTGCACCCAGCTCCATTCCTTTCGTTTGAAAATAATGTCGTATGTTTGTGACCAGGGAAGGATATCGGAACCTTGGATAGTTCATGGGCTTAGATATGGGCTTAGATATGGCTATGCTATTAAGTAACAACGCTTGGAAAATGGGAAGGATATAAGAAAAACAACGCTTCTGATAGTCTCTACATGAGAAAATTGTAACTAAGCCTTCTCCAATAAATCGGGCCGAAATATTAGGATCATTTGAATTAAATTATGGGGCTTTGCACCCGTTTTGGAGCAAGACCCAAAGAAAATTTCCGACATGTTGTTGCGTTCTTAGAGAATGTATAAGTAAGCTGCTTCACCCGATTTGAAAAAGCGTCCTCAAACTTCATTCGTGCCTGAGATACACAATATTCAAATGTTTCACATCTCCCTTTGATATCAAACACTCAACAACACGCTCGAGAAGTTCTTGAGATTGAGCATCTCCAGCTGACTTCATTGTTGCTTTATATTCTTGTTGTTTCATTCTCTACACATCAATCTGATCGCTTGAAGTTGAAATTACCCCAATAGAAGGTTCTGGAAAACAACTTGACCTCTTTGTGGGAGATGTTTGTGAATTTGATTTCCCTGTAGAGGCTTTCAAGTCCTTTTAATCTGAGGCAGTCGTATGCTTTGAAGAACAAAGGTTTGCTGCTTATTCTATGATAGACAGAGGAAGAACAATCTATACTTAGCATAACAATGTGATTGTAACCATGAATGTGCTTTTTTCTTTCAAATAATTTAGCCTAGAGTTCCATTTGGTTAAACTGGGTACCATGGAAGAATATGGAACTCCTAACATTGATATTGAGGAAGGGTACATTACCATTACTCATAATGGTAGGAAAGACATGATGCCATACCCAAAGAAATATGGTTCCTTTTATCATATTAGCTAAGTGCATGATTCTCACGGCATAGATTTTACTTGCAAGGCTTAGGGACTAAGGGCTACAGACCTCAATCAAAGGGCGGTTTATGGAGTCATAACTCCAGAAACAGTAGAATACGAAGAACTCATTAATATGCGAGACTATGATGGTATATTTGGGATTGCATTGATCCTTTTCTGTGTGCAAGCAGCTATTGGATATCCTCTCATGATTTATAGCAAGGATGGTCAGGTACCTTCGTGTCACTTAAAACTCCACTGGTCAGTTTTTTGTAAATACCATGAAACTTATGGAAATTTATTTTGGTGCCGAAAACCAACAAGCAACGACATATGTGGGTTTATTTTTCCAAAACAAGTTAGAACCCTTGAGAAAAATTTAAAAATTTTAACGCACTATAGAGAAAATATTAGAAAGTATAATTTATGGTTTTGCTAGATAATAGAAGAGAATATCTCCTTAATAATTTCTGATAAACTTTTTCATGTAGGAAGGAAGTAATCACCAAGAGACTATCTGACAAGGATCCATGGAAAAGTGGTGGACTATATACAATGCACACCCGGGAATGTGTGGAGAAGCAAGCTCAACACGTATGTTGGATAATGGATTATTGGCAAAGAGTCAAGACTACTAACTATTGATACAATTTCTTATATTATTAATAGGTCAACCACAGATATTCTAGATGGATTCATTCTAGAGAAAAATTTTGGGGTAGTAAGCTAGTTGATTACTCTCATTTATAGACATTTGGTTGTGATGCATTTTCCCATATCACTAAACAAAAAGGTACAAATTTGACCCAAAATTAGGGAAATGTGTTTTCCTCTACTACGGAAATATAATAAAAAACTATAAATAACGAGATCCTACTCACCATAAAGTAATTGTTAGTTGGGGTTATATTTTTAAGGACATACACCAAAAACTTCAGATTGTACCTATTGAACTAGAAATGAACTAAGATGAAATGAAAATAAGCATGTTGACGCATCTACCTAGCATGTGAAGTAGTTATTTGCTTTTAATAGTCAACATGTCCCGATATGCATCTAGTGTGGTATCCTTCCTTTTATTCTCGTTCTCTTTCTCTTTGGTAATTGATGATGATTGTGGATAATTTGAGGATGTAGAGAAATGGGATGAAATTCATCAACAAGGAAGTGAAAGTTGTTCACAAGAATGAAATGTGGGAACTTGTGAATCTCCTACCTAAAATAATGTCATTGGTAACAAGTTGGAGTACAAAGTAAATGAGAATATTAATGGAATTGTAAAACTATAAGGCATGCTTGGTGGAAAAAGATTATGTGCAAAGGTTAGCAATAGACTTTAGTAAAATTTACTTAGTGGAAAAAGGTTGTATGTAGAATTTAGGAATAAACTTTAATGCATTTTCCTCTGTAATTGTGATGTTGATTATTGTAGATTTTTGACATGCACTGGCAGCAACAGAGGATTTAGAGCTAAAGCATATTGTTGTAAACATTAATTTCTTTCATAGCTATCTCAAGCATGATGTCTGTGTGGAAGGTTCTCTATGAATTGCGATGGATGTCAAGGATGTGTTAATAAAATTTGATACCTTCATGAAAAGTAAATATTTTAGTAGGAGTGGAGTGGACCATTGTGGATACTATAATAGGTTTAATAATGGAAGTTATATTATGATTTTATCGAGTGTTGATCATATATTGGTTGCAATCCTCAACATCGAGAAAATAATTGATCTTATGGCTCAGTTGGGGTGGGAAATTTGAAATGAATGACTTAGGAGCAAGAAACAAAATTCTATCGTTGATGATACAAACAAATAAAACATGTAGAAATATATGGTTATGGAAAAAGTAATATATTAAAATGATTCTATAATGCTTCAATATGAAAATTCAAAACTAGTCAATACCACACTTCTTGTGCACTTCAAATTGGCTTCCAAATAATGCCTTAAGATAGAAGAAAAGAATAAAAACATGTATACTTACCTGTTTACTAATTAATAGGGAGCCTCATTTTCACCATGGTGAACATTACAATAAATATCTCCCACTTATTGGGAGTTCTAAGTAGGTACATGGCTAATCCTTTTAAGGAACATTAGACTATAGTGTAGAGGGTACTCAAATACTTGGGAACCTTAGATGCTATTATTTACCATAAATTTACATATTTGTAAATTAAAGGTATTTTTGAATCTAATTTTGGTGGAGACAGAGATAGACTAAAGTCTAATACAAGATATAATTTCACTCATGTTGGTGGAGTTATAAGTTGGATATCTAAGTTGTAGCAATTGGTGGATTTATCAACCAATAAAGTAGAACATGTGGCGTCAATTAGGGCTAACAAAGAGGAAATTTACATAGTGTGACTATGGAGCGACTTCAAGATAATGCAAGAAAAAATCACATTGCTTTGTAATAGTCAAAGAACCATTAACTTGTAAGAATCCAACATTTAGCAATCATACTAACCATGTTGATATTAAATACCATTTTATAAGAAAATTATTGCAAATATACTTGAATTTATTATGGTACTATTTTATGTCAATACTTTTTTTTACATTTGGTTATAACACTACTATAGAAAAGGGGTATGCATCATCTTCACATCATTTCTTTTGATAGTATGGTGGATATCTAGCTTCATCATGTGGGTATATGAAATGATTCCACATGTTGTTTGTTCATTAGTGACAACTCCCATTTATTTCATAAGCATATTTGATGATTGCATATTGGTTGTGACTCTTCAACTAATATCAACACTTTTTTTCATTGCTATCAAAGGCTCTAAATAGGTAGAAGTGATAGAAAATTCTGATCCCCTTTCTGAAAATTAGTTAACTGATAAAATACTGTTCCCCCAAAAACATAACTCTGGTACCCTCACAAGTTATGGTAGTTCAATATTTATAAGCAGCTTGAATTTTTCATGGTTGAATTATCTGCTGGCAACTGGGCAGAAGTATGCCATTAATGTTTAGGATATGGCTATGCTTAGAACTCAAGATAGTGTTGCGTTGTTTTTACGCATAAAACAAGGTCTGAAATCAAGTTAATTATTTATTGTTTTATGTCTGCTATATATGGTCCTTCTGGAAAGCTGATTTAGCCTCACCAGTATTTCTCTTTCAAAATCATACGCATGATGTATGTGGGTTCCTTCTAACAACCCTGTAAGGTACGCCTTACAAACAAAAAGAGCTTTGTGGTCCAACGGAATGGCACTTAACGCTCATTATGTTTTGGCTTGTATAGGGTACTTAACCCAGAGTTGACCATGCCAACATCAGAGCCAAGGAGATAGAGAGTTTTGGTTACTAGATGCATTCTTTATGATGAGGTCAGTTATTTTTATCTTATTTATGAGTATCTTAAAATGTTCATCTAAAATGTAATGAGAATGAAAAAGGGGGTATATACAAAATTGTATCCATATTAACTAAAGTCTAAATCTGTATTAATGCTGGTGTTATTGTGTGTTGGCATTTTTAGTTATTTGGGCCTATAATTATGAATGGAATATTTAATATGTTTTGCAGACTTAGGTAAGCTTTATATAACATGTAGTAATATGTGAATTGGGTCTTGCATTCTCTTTCCACTGTTCAAAATTCTCCCTTCAAGCAAATTCTACCTTGGCACCAATAGTAAAAAGGCCTACCTTACCTTGCTCCATTTGTTTAAAATTCTACCTCAACAAAGTATGTGTATCAGGATTCAACCATAAGGTATGGTGGATTCTTCCTTATAGTTATCCACTAGCTGAGGGAGTTGATGACGTTCACAATATCAGTATATTGTTTTCTGGTTCACCAGATTATATACATCCCCTTTCTTTGAGCCTTTTAGACATAAAATTTCAGCATAAATTCATTTGGGAGGAATTTGCTGAGGCATAGCCTTTTTTAGTGAAGTTGTATGATGAGTCCTTATCACAGGACTAGCCTTGTGAAAAAGGTGAAGGTGCAGAGTAATGACTGTTTTTCCATCAAGATAACTGGAAAATTCTATAAATTATCCATGTTGTCAAAACCATTAGATAGAAGTAAGAAGGATTTATCCAATCCTGTGCATCTCAATTTTTGATAGCCAGTAGCAAAGACACTCTTAAATAATCACCTGCATTATAGAAGAACTTGTTGCTGCTATATGAATGAGCAGCTAATGTATTGGATGCCACTAGGTGTTTGTCAATGTCAAAGTAGAGAGAGGGAAATCATTTTATTTTTCTTATGAGCGCTTTGTGTCTAAGGTGCTGTGTATTCCCTATTTTTTTGTTCCTGCAGGTGCCTCTGTTTTTTTGCATCTGCATATGCGAGGGGTGAACAAAGAGGTGATTGTGCGATTTTTAACAGTCAAGCTCTCAATTATACAATTGATTGAGAATATCAATCAATGGCTTCTAGGTTGGAACCTTAATATCCATACCATTTTATGAAATTGCATTTCTTTATATTTACGAAGGCTGTCAATATAAATAATAATCTGATTTTAAATTCATAGCATGAGCCAAACAATCACTCAGTTCGTGGTGATGGGTGTTGTATGAGCCCCATCTTTCTGTGAGAAAGAACCTCCTCTGTGTAGTGAGAAAGAACCTCCTCTGTGGAGTGAGAGAGAACCTCCTCTGTGCAGTGATTTGATTCAATTGGCAGTGACTGCTGGTGTATGAGACCCCTTCTTTCTGTTACAGAGAACCTGTGACTGCTGGTGTATGAGACCCCTTCTTTCTTTTACAGAGAACCTGCGACTGCTGGTGTATGGGACTCCTCCTTTCTGTGACAGAGAACTTGTGACTGCTGGTGTATGGGACCCCTTCTTTCTGTGACAGAGAACCTTCTGTGTAGTGAGAAATAACCTAAAACCCTACTAAAGTCTAGAGAGGTGTAAGTACTAAACACTTTCTGAATTCTCTGGATTTGAAACTGTGATGTTTTAGGAGGACACATGTTCCAAACCATTTGAGTAGTTGTAATTGCAACAATAGACAATGAAGATTTTTCTTGTTCACTAATAAAAGTGTCTCTATCTCTTCTTATATTCAATGAAGATTTTTCCTCTATTAAATAAGGTGTTTTCCTCTTCTTATTGTTATTGTTTTGAAGAACATGCTCTGAGGCTATAAAGCGAGGTGAGAAAACCAAATTTGACTAGGTCTTGCCCCCAGTCTCATCCCTTTCCTTTGAGGGTGGGGTAAGCACTGAAGTGAGCAAGTTAAATTTGCCTAGGTTTTGCACCCAGCTCCATTCCTTTTGTTTGAAAATCATGCCATATGTTTGTGACCGGGGCAGGATATCGGAACCTTGGATAGTTCATGGGCTTAGATATGGGCTTAGATATGGCTATGCTATTAAGTAACAACGCTTGGAAAATGGGAAGGATATAAGAAAAACAACGCTTCTGATAGTCTCTACATGAGAAAATTGTAACTAAGCCTTCTCCACAACTGCTGAAATATTAGGATCATTTGAATTAAATTATAGGGGCTTTGGAAAACGTTTTGGAGCAGACCAGAATAGTGCACCTCCACCTGTTTTTGCGTTCTTAGAGAATGTGTAAGTACGTTGCTTCACCCGATTTGGAAAAGCGTCCTCAAACTTCCTTCTTGCCTAAGATACATAATATTCAAATGTTTCACATCTCTTTGATACCAAACACTCAACAACTAGCTCCGAAGTTTTTGATATTGAGCATCTCCCGATTGACTTCATTGCTTCTTTATATTCTTGTTGTTTCATTCTCTGTGTCAGTCGCTTGAAGTTAAGTACCCCAATAAGAGGAGTTCGGGAAAACAACTTGACCTCTTTGTGGGAGATGTTTGTGAATTTGATTTCCCTATAGAGGCTTTCAAGTCCTTTGAGCCTGAGGTAGTCGTACACTTTGAAGAAAAAAGGTATGCTCCTTATTCTATGATAGACAGAGGAAGAAAAATCTATGCTCATCATAACAATGTGATTGGAACCATGAATGTGCTTTTTCTTTCAAATACTTTAGCCTAGAATGCCATTTGATTAAACTGGGTACCATGGAAGAATATGGAACTCCTAAAATTGATATTGAGGAAGGGTAAATTACCATTACCATTACTCATAATGGTAGGAAAGACATGTTGCCATACCCAAAGAAATCGAGTTCCTTTTATCATATTAGCTAAGTGCATGATTCTCACAACATAGATTTTACTTGCAACGCTTGGGGACTAAGGGCTACAGACCTCAAACAAAGGGTGGTTTATGGAGTCATAACTCTAGAAACTGCAGTATACCAAGAAATCATTAATATGTGGGACTATGATGGTGTATTTGGGATTGCATTGAAACTTCTCTGTGTGCAACCAGCTATTGGACATCCTCTCACAGTTTATAGCAAGGGTGGTCAGGTACCTTCGTGTCACTTAAAACTCCACTGGTCAGTTTTTCGTAAATAGTCGGGTTAGAACTTATGGAATGTATTTCAAAAGCCAGATTCACAAATAAGCAATGATATAGGAGTGTGGGTTTATTTTTCCAAAACAAGTTACAACCCTTTGAGAAAATTTAAAAAGTTTAAAGCACTAGTAAAGAAAATATTAGGAAAGTATAATTTATGTCTCAAGTTAGATAATAGAAGAGAATATTTCCTTAATAATTTTGATAAAATTTTCATGTAGGAAGGAAGTAATCAGCAAGAGACTATTCTACATGCTCCCTGGCAAAGTGGCGTGGATGATATATATGACTCACACAATCATGGAATGTGTGAGAAGCACGCTCAATACGTATATGTTGGATAATGGATTATGGGCAGAGAGTCAAGACTACTAACCATTGATACAATTTCTTATATTATTAATAGGTCAACCATAGATATTCTAGATGGATTCATTCTAGAGAAAATTTTTGGGGTAGTAAGCTAGTTGATTACTCTCATTTACATACATTTTGTTGTGATGCATTTTCCATATGACTAAACAAAAAGGTACAAATTTGACCCAAAATCAATGAAATGTGTTTTTGGAAATGTAATAAAAGACTATAAATAGTGAGATCCTACTCACCATAAAGTAATTGTTAGTTTGGGTTATATTTTTAAGCACATACAATGAAAACTTGAGATTGTACCTATTGAAATAGAAATGACCTAAGATGAAATGAAAATAAACATGTTGATGCATCTACTTAGCATGTGGAGTAGCAAGTTCAATAGCCACAAATTAATGATCAACATGTCCCGATAGGCATCTAGTGTGGTATCCTTCTTTTTATTCTAGTTCTCTTTTGTTTTGGTAATTGATGATGGTTAATTGAGATAATTTCAGGATGTAGATAAATGGATGAAATTCATCAACAAGGAAGTGAAAGTTTTTCACAAGAATGAAATGTGGGAACTTGTGAATCTCCTACCTAAAAGAAGGTCATTGGTAACAAGTGGAAGTACAGAGTAAATGAGAATATTAATGGAATTGTAAAACTATAAAGCATGCTCGGTGGAAAAATATTATGTGCAAAGGTTAGCAATAGACTTTAGTGAAATTTACTTAGTGGAAAAAGGTTCTGTGTAGAAGTTAGGAATAAACTTTAATGAATTTTCCTCTCCACTTGTGATGTTGATTATTGTAGATTTTTTACATGCATTGGCAGCAACAGAGGATTTAGAGCTAAAGCATATTGCTGTAAACATTACTTTCTTGCATAGCTATCTCAAGCATGATGTCTATGTGGAAGGTTCTCTATGAATTGAGATGGATGTCAAGGATGTGTTAATAAAATTTGATACCTTCATGAAAAGTGAATATTTTAGTAGGAGTGAAGTGGACCATTGTGGATATTGTGGATGTAGTAGGTTTAATAATGGAAGTTATATTATGATTTTATCGAGTGTTGATCATATATTGGTTCAATCCTCAACATGAGAAAATAATTGATGGACATGGTTTCAGGTTAGGGTGGGAAATATGAAATGAATGACTTAGGAGCAAGAAACCGAAATTCTATCGTTGATGATACAAACAAATAAAACATGTAGAAATATATGGTTATGGAAAAAGTAATATATATTAAAATGATTCTATAATGCCTTGATATGAAAATTCAAAACTAGTCAATACCACACTTCTTTTGCACTTCAAATTGGCTTCTGACTAATGCCTTAAGATAGAAGAAAAGAATAAAAACATGTATACTTACCTGTTTACTAATTAATAGGGAGCCTCATTTTCACCATGGTGAACATTAGAATAAATATCTCCCACTTATTGGGAGTTATAAGTAGGTACATGGATAATCCTTTTAAGGAACATTAGACTATAGTGTAGAGGGTACTCAGATAATTGGGAACCTTAGATGCTATTATTTACCATAAATTTACATATTTGTAAATTAAAGGTATTTTTTATTCTAATTTTGGTGGAGACAGAGATAGACTAAAGTCTAATACAAGATATAATTTCACTCATGTTGGTGGAGTTATAAGTTGGATATCTAAGTTGTAGCAATTGGTGGCTTTATCAACCAATAAAGTAGAACATGTGGCGTCAATTAGGGCTAACAAAGAGGCAATTTAGATAGTGTGACTATGGAGCTAGTTCAAGATAATGCAAGAAAAAATCACATTGCTTTGTAATAGTCAAAGAGCCATTAATTTGTGAGAATCCAACATTTGGCAATAATACTAACCATGTTCATATTAAATACCATTTTATAAGAAAATTATTACAAATATACTTGAATTTATTATGGTATTGTTTTATGTCAATACCTATTTTTACATTTGGTTATAAAACTACTATAGAAAAGGGGTATGTGTCATCTTCACATCATTTCTTTTGATAGTATGGTGGATACCTAGCTTCATCATGTGGGTATATGAAATGATTCCACATGTTGTTTTGTTCATTAGTGACAACTCCCATTTATTTCATAGCATATTTGATGATTGCATATTGGTTGTGACTCTTCCACTAATATCAACACTTTTTTTCATTGCTATCAAAGGCTCTAAAAAGGTAGAAGTGATAGAAAATTATGATCCCCTTTTTGAAAATTAGTTAACTGATAAAATAATGTTCCCCCAAAAACATAACTCTGGTACCCTCACAAGTTATAGTAGTTCAATATTTATAAGCAACTTGACTTTTTCATGGTTGAATTATCTACTAGCCACTAGGCAGAAGTATGTCATTAATGTTTAGGATATGGCTATGCTTAAAACTCAAGATAGAGCCGAAAGCGTTGTTTTTCTTATGACTCTGTGTTGTATTGTTGCTATTAAGTAACTTTTTCTCTAGCTTGGAAAATGGATTTTTAAGGAAAAAAAATATGTCTCTGGACTTTCAAAGAGCTCCAGCTCACTTGAAAACTTGTTGATTCTCTGCCCATGTTCCTTAATCATAGAGTCAAGTAATTGTAACTCCGTTTTTAGCTACTCAAGTTCTGCTATTTTTTCATCTAGATATTGTTTCAAATTTTCTCATTGTTGAGCTAACCCTTTTCCTTTTTTCACGGCCATCGGCAGTTTCTCCCTTATTACTGATGATATCTCTTCTTCCTCCTCAAAATGTACCTGTAAACCATCCTTTTGTTTTTTCACTTTCTCTAGCTCTTCGCCATTATTCTATTTTTTGTATATGACTTTCTATCTCTGCTCTATGTGATGCCACTGCTAAACATACTTCTTCTTGATTTTTAGTCATTTCCTCTTGTTCTGTATTTTTTTCAGTCATTGCAGCCTAGAGACCCTGAAGCTCCATCATCTTTGCATCACCACTTTCCTTGAGCTTTTCAGCTTCTTCAGATAAATAATTTAGCTTTTCTATGAGTTTCCTGATACATCCTTCAAGATACTTCCCATTATTGTAGAATAAAGATAACTCTTGAATATCTTGATCTTTCAATGTTTCAATAACCATATCCAATAGTGTCTGCATACAGTCTTTTGTAATTAAACTCCTATCAGCAATGCTTGATTCCACAATAGACTCACTCATAGGTTGATCAACAATATCATCACATAAACTCTCTTTCCAGGATGCTTCTTGAAATGGTTGCTCGTTTAGAGATTCAAATTTAGAATAAATCTCCTCGAGGCTTTTCACATATTCCTGTTTTTCATGTTTTACTTTCAAGAGACTTTCCTCTAGGCTTTATACTCTCCTTTTCGAGTCCTCCAATTCAAAGGTAGATAAGTCAAGAATTCTTTAAGCATTCTCAATTGCATGCTTAAAACGAGCTGCATCCTATTGGACCTGAGTTGGTGATCTCCTGAGCCATTCAATATGAAATTCTGGATCAGTTGATCGCATAGATGTTGGCATATCAACATTCATAAGGATTTGTTCGCATCTTTGAATAAGATGGTTCCTTTCCAACAAAGACTTCTCCAGTATATCTGACTACTCAACTACACTACGGTATTTATTTTTTAGTTCCTCGTACTCTTCTTTTAGATCTTGAAGATGACTCTTCCTAGTTTTGTCATCATCGACACTTGTTTCAAACATATTGTTATTTAATCCAAGAGATGATTTTTGCAAGCCACTCAACTTTATCAAGTATTTCTTTGGAGTGGATTGCCTCTGGAAAATTCATCTCCCCAAAGAAATTTTCTATTTTCTAAAGAAGTGAATCCTTTTTAGAAACAAATTCTCAAAAAGCACTTGTAGAATTCTGAATATCTTCTAACTCTAATTCCAGTACTTTAAAATTCTTAGAATCTTTCATTTCAGTTTCAAGCCCTCTCAAAGGCTTGGTTATATGCTTGAATGGAAAATGGCAATGACTTTTTAAACGCGTATGCATGCATTGTAGAAGGGTTAGAAACAAAACCATGCAATGGTAATAGCAAGGCGGGTTTCAAAGGCGTAGAACTATGAGAGCAGAATTAATTAATGAAGTGGAACCATGAAGGAGAGGTGGAACTGTAATTTGTGAATAGTGAAACTGGAGAAGGGAAAACCAACAGTCTCGCAAAGTTCAAAAGTGGTAAATGGGTTGGCAAAAAAAAATGCGATGGTGTTCATCGGTCTACACGTGGCAGAGGTGGTAAGTTAAAACCACCTATTTCTCATTTTTTCATTGAGATAAAGTTTGGTAGTTAAAAAATGCGATTCCCATCAGATCTGGTTTGTGAGAGATCCAAGGGAATTCACACATAAATATGCTCGAATATTAATGGCAAGGTAAGTGCGTGTCGGCCCGAATGTTATTGAAGTTTAGGGTTTATTTTTGTTTGTGAGAGTTCAATTACATGACTGAAAGGGTCGTCTTAATGCTGGGTTTGAGCTCTGACAATGGTTAAACTTTGAGGGTTATATTCACATGAACTTGGTTTAATCGAGGTCGAGATTCAAAATAATGGGAGGCATTTTGAATCAAAACGCACATAAGAATTGTTACGTGTGAGTTGTTGACCCATAGAACTATATTGTATTTTGGGTTTTATTCAAAATCAAATAATCCATTCAGAATTTCATAGAGCAAGGGGAAGCTTATATGTGGGTTAAGTGAGGTGGCCTGGGCATCAGAACACAAGGCGAAGGAGGTATGTACATAAATTCACCTTTTACTGCAATGTAGGAGCCACGTGCACCATCTGTGACAGATATAAGAGGAGAATAATAACTTATATGTTTTGCAAATAACGTTGGAATTTTTCTTGAAATAAAACCACACAAAGCCCTTGCTTTGTTACTATTTGCAAACACAATATTAGCATGCTCAACTATAATATCCCTGCACAAAATAACATCATGGGCACGATGTTACAAAATGAAAGCAAATAGTAAGGAACTGAAACGTTTTTTTTTCCTTTGACGCTTCTTCTCATTTGATAAAAAAAAGAAACCACTCTCAACTCTCTATATGGAACTGGGTCACCAATTCCCCATCCAACTAAATCTGCCTTTGTTACTGGAACATCCACCGCGTTTTTTCTTGAAATAATGCAAATAAATTAGTGAACACCAGGTAAGGAGAATCCTTTCAAAGTTCTAAAACAAACACACTCACTTTTCTTTTGTGAATAAAAATATACTTATCTTAAGTCCTACATATAATTTTGTTTCTAGAGTTTATGTTCTCTATTTTACCAAAGAGAAAGCACATCATCAAAATATTCTGAGTATGATTCATACCAAAATTTCTTGTGGTGCCTTCTTATACATGACACAGCACTTGCAGTAATTGCAACAAGCACACCATTTTTGTGTGCAACCTCACATGCCTAGGCAATAACATCTATTGTCTAAGGGAACTCCCATAAGTAACCCTCCACTACCAAAATTCTTGATTTGGAAATCAAATCAGATAAAGATCGAAATTTATGATGGAAGACATGCCCTGCAAACAAAGGGGCATGTAGCTTTATCATTAATTATTAAAAATGCTAAAACTCCACACAGTTTACCAAGGGCATTGTTTGAGCTTCAAAATGAGCTCATCAGATGAGTTAACAACTGAGCTTGAGTGATAAAGAAAAAATCAAGAGAATGTTCATATTTCCAATCAAATTTCCAAATCAAGTCAAGAGCTAAAGTGTTTAAAACGGTACCTGGTATGAAAGAATTTCTCTTTGGGCATCCGGTGTGGTAAGGACGGCCACAGTTCCTGTGGTTCCATCCTTGAAAGACATCGACAGATTGATATGATTACATTTGACTCATGTCACACTCAACATATGGATCAAAATCAAAATTAATTTCCCATTTTTTTACTTCATATGATGAGTTAAACAAATTCTTCTCGCACATATAAAGCATTTTGATTCTTTTGTCACTTTAGTTCTTTTCTTGAAAACATATCTAGATATTATATTGAATTCAGGTCCAAAAGAAGACTAATAAGAGCATGATTTATGGAATTTAAACCTTTTATAATCTATATCTTTCTTCTTTGAAGAGAATCGACATGCACATCTTTGGTTTTTAAGAGAACTCTTAGTAGGGTTCTTATAGAATCCAAAGCGGTAAGTTTCATAAATAATCACAAATAGTAGGAATGAAATAAAATTGTTTCTTGAGATTATTCTTATTCTTAATAAGTTGTGCAATCATTCTTAAGATGGTAATAATATGTTGGTGCAGAGCAACTAAGGAAAGTGATTCAGTAGATATATTCTGTGATACGAGAGGAATTGTAGAAATTTGTAAACCAAGATAAAAGGGTCATGCTTTTAATTGCATGACCAGGTTAGGTGATGATTTTAACTGCATGACCTAAAACTCTCATTGGTATGTATTTTGTTATCACCTAGTCTCACTTTATTTCAACATTCATCAAGTTTTGAAAAACTTCCTTTTCCTTGATGCTTTATTTTGTAGGTCTGAAAATGAGATACTGAACACATCTTAGTGTTGCCACTTATTTGTGTGCAACCATGAGAAAATAGTCTATTTCATAGTTCAGATACACTAAGTGTTGCTACTTATTTTTGTGCAAGCATGAGAAGATAGTATATTTTAGTGTCATTCTTGTTTACACTTTGACTACATTTTGCAAAATTGCTTCTATGCCTATCACCTCTACCTTTACTTCTACCTCTAGCTCTATTCATCTTCGCTTCATGTATTTATTTAGAAAATACTATTGTTCTATGTGATTATTCTTTCAGTAATAGTTACAATATTTAGGCTTGTTGGTTTGAGAATGACCTTCAGAATTTTGTGCATTAATTTTGAATTTCTATGTCTAGTTATTGTACTACCTATACCTCTTGCCTTGCAATGAATTCTTTATTCTCTGGTGAACTCTCTATTAGGTCCCTCACCTTTAACATTCTTCAATCTTTTTTCTTCTTGTAGGAGAAATTATATGGTTTTTCAAATGATAGTACAACAATTTTGAAAGGGGTACATAACAAGGTTGAAAATTTTGATACATGCTTGGAAGACTTTAATAAAATTGTTAAAAAATATTTATCTTCCATTAAATATTTCTATCCAAGTAAGAAGAGCTCAGAGAACTCATACATCAATCTTGTTATCCCAGTAGTTGTTGCACTTATCATGTGTGGCGTACTACCTGCCAGACAACCTACAACTATGTTAAAGAACTTGTGTAGCATTTCCTATGAACCTCCATTTTCTGTATCTTCGAAGAAGTGGCCAATTTTGACCAACAAATCATAAGCCCAAGATATTTTTTTTTATTGGAATATTTTACAACCAAAAATATTTCACTAAGGAAACAAGCAATGCCCTCTTTTTTTCTCTCTTCGCCAGTCATTAGAATATGAATGATTAAATACTGCAAGCAATCAAGCCGGTGTTGCTTGGCAGAAAAATGGTAGGACGACATGCTTGTGACCATATGTTCAAATATCTCATCCAAATTATTTACCAGAAAATCCCTATGTTCCTTCATAATGCCTACCAACACCTTATATGCCTTCTTCTGAACTAGCCCTTCAACATCCTGCAGAGCTAGATTTGTAGCAGCAAAAAGCATATTCACAGCTTCAACGTCTAGACCCTGCAGAAGTGATACTGCCAGATCTAAGAGCTGGGCCCTTGTTGATGTTGTTGTCTGTTCATTATTTGAACCATCAACTTCCATAGAATATTTTCTTGCATGCCCAGATTTAGTTGCTTCTTGTGTTACTTTGAGAAGCTTTTGCATAGCACTGATAAAAAATTGTTTGACTACTTCCTTGTCAGCTACAAAAGCTACATCTGCAATAGTAGCCTACAAATATCCACGCTTGTCTTGGTGAGATGACATGAATATAGTAAATAAAGTTGAAATAAATCTAGAAGAAATTTTTCTCAAACTCTTCATATTCTCTTATGCAACTTTTGAGTTGTAACAAGACTTGGCTTGTTGCTTAGCCAGACTTATTTCCAAGCCCTCAACCTGTTCTAAAATACTCAATCTATGGAGAGCTTCTTCCTGTGCTTTTTTTTTATGCTGAATAAGTATCTCCAAGCTTGAAAAAATTATGCCACATAAATCTGGCTCTTTAAGAAGTGATGCACACAATTTCTTTGTAATATCCAGAAATTTTTGAGTTGTGTCTGTTGGGTAGTTGGAAAACGAAGGAAGCAGTGACCATAAAGTGTGAACACAGGGTTGTGTATTACATGAAGCTACTGGGAATCCTTCCACTTCAAGCATCTTATATTTCTCATGCAGTCTGTCCATCATCTCCTTCTTGCATATATTGATGAAGGAAATATTTAACTATACTTACTCCCTCTTACAAGCCCAAACTTGTCTTTGCAAAGTATCCATCAGGTAACCTGCTTATTAGATTTATCCATTCTGACATGCCATAAATCATGAATTTCTTATATCATATCATATAAAGTGAAGCATTGGATGCTTGGTATCTTATTCTCCAATATACAACAAATATGTGCTAAAATAGCTTCATAATTTAGCCATGTTCACTATTTATTATGCTTCAATGATGTCCCAGTGCAATACACACACACACACACACATATATATGTGGCACTAATATGTGCTCTTAATGAACAACTATCTAGTGTATAAGGCTTAATCAACTTGAGAGTCTCTGTATCAAGGTATACACCAATTTTATCGAACATAGTCTATATTTGGATCAACCGCTGCTCCATATTGCCAGAATTTTTTAGGAATAAAGCTAGATCTAAAAGACTCCCCTTTTCAGTGGTAGCATACATCATCAAAACATTAAAACTCCCTCTGAATCCTTATTATAGGTGATCATCAAGAATTTGACAATCTGCACTCCCATCTTTGAGATGAGACTTTATCATGTTGTAAGAAGGTGATGTGACAAAAAAAAAATTATAAAGGTATGACACATGATCAGCTGGCAACTGTTGTAGAGGAAACACGATTTCTAGAAGAATCATCTGATCACAAGCTTGTCTTGGAACATTTGACTTGGGTTTGTCATATAATCCCAATCACCTTTATTATAATTGATTGGAATTTGGTTGGCTTTGTTGCCTTCTGTGTCTATACTTGTGGTTTTGTATTGAGATTATTTGGGCTTGCTGTTAGTATTTTTCACTTCTGAGAATGCTTTGTTTTTGTTTTGTTCTAATTATGTGTTGAACATTTTTTAAAAATCAATGCTTATTATACAATTTCAAGGATTGTACCAATTAGACCTGCGAATATTTGTTTGGATTTATCTATCGCTTAATGTATGGATAAATGAGTCTGTCATCAGTAATTGCGAATTAAATTTTTTTCATTTCAAAGTCGCCTTGAGTTACTGTGTTATATGGTTATTAGTGTTTTCTAGATCTCTCCAATGATGAAAACCTAGGTTGGACTTCCCTTATGTGTTCTGCTTGACGTAATTCATTAGAATCTGGTTGGCTTCATTACCTTCTGTGTCTATACTTGTGGTTTTGTATTGAGATTTTTTGGGCTTGATGTCAGTGTTTTTTACTTTTGAGAATTCTTTGGTTTTGTTTTTCTATAATTATGTGTTGAACATTTTTTTAAAATAAATGCTTATTACATAATTTAAAGCACTGTCATAACTCCTCACATAATTCTTTAAAGGGTTCTAGCTCATTGCAAGAGCACTTGCCATGTAGGAGGTTGGTGGTTCGATTCCACTGCACCCTAACATGAATTATTCAATGATATTGTTGATTTTTTTAATTAAATATTTTTATATTGATTTATTTCAATGGTGAGATATTTTTTTGGTCATTTTTTTATATTGTCTCTAGAAAGACAATAGCTAGGATTAAATACATTGTCTCCATAAAGACAATATGTTTTTAATTCCAACTATTGTCTTTGGAGAGACAAAAATGAAATTGTCTCGAGTTAAGAAAATTTACCCAAAAATTGTCTTAAAATCCCCCTTTGTGTTGTAGTGCAACTATTGTCTCTGGAGAGACAAAAATGCTTGTGTTATATATTGTCTTTATAGAGACAATATTTTAAGACAATTTAATTTTAAGACGATTTAATTTGAGACACCGGCTTAAAGACAATATTTAAGACAATACACAAGTTTTCTTTTGTCTCAAATTGAGACAATTTACCCAAAAATTGTCTCAAATATTGTCTTAAAACCCCCCCTTATGTTGTAGTGTTCAACTTGGTTAATTGTAAATCATAATTTTTATTCTGATTGCTGCGATGATGATTTTTCAGAGTTTGTCTTGTAATGCTCCAGTATGCTTTTCATATCTGAACTAGCATAATCGAAGAACTTCCCTGAGCTTGAAAAGATGAGTACTGTTATGTCTGCATCACAGAGGATGGAGAGTTCGCCTAGAGAAGGTGGCTTGCCTGCTCGCTGGATTTTCTATTTTCTTGATCTCTATTTTTTCCTCTTCCCACTGCAGCAACACAGCACTTTGAGGTCTTGCGAATATACTTCCACAGATATATATACATAGATGATTTTTAAAAGCTGCCATTATTAGTTGTATGAAATTTTTAGCAAAAGTAGATAATATTAGAATGTTTTTTTTAGGGTTGTGGATAATAATAGGCTATTCGTTGGATGTTCAGTGTGAGATGGTGAGCTTTTATGCTTTAACTCGACCTACTCTAACGGGTAGATATGAAGAGAAAAATTCTTTAGATTTTTTTTGTTTCAGTCAGCGGGTGTAGGTTGCTAGAAATATAGACTTTTGCAACATAGCTGTCTAGGACTTGTGAATATACATTTATCATTTTCAAAAGCTACCATAATTAGGTGTGTGATTTTTTCAGAAAAAGTAGATAAAATAAGAATGCTGATTTTAGGGTACTGGATAATAATAATAGGTTGTCCGTTGAATTTTGAGTGTGAGAAGCTTTAAGTCGAGCTACTCTCACGGGTCGATATCAAGAGAAAAACCAGTTTATATTTGCTGTTTCAGGCAGTGGGTCTAGGTAGCTGCAAATAATGAGAGGACTAAGGTCAACCTCCATTATTAATTTTTTTAAATTAATTCTAGAATAACGAAAGGTTAGGCTATTAATTTATTAATTAATATATTTATTTTGAGAAATCATGAATTATTATGCTAAATTGATTCTCATTTCAGATTTGTTTATTTGGAAGTCTGTTTTAAAAGTCGGAGAAAATATATTTCTATATTTTGGTTTACATGTTTCAAAATTAAATTATTGTAATGTAAATGTTTATTTTTTTTAATTTTATATATGCGTTTAATATATTTGGTTTATTAAATTCATATTTCTTTTGTTTTTATGTTTTTTTATTTATTTATATATTTGCAAATACATTTTAAATAATAAAAATAAGTAATTTTATTCAAAATGGTGCTATGAAATGAAAATAAATAAAAATATAAAACACTTAGAATTAAAATTTAAAATATATAATTTTAAACTAATTTAAATATTGCAATTTGATATTTTTAAAATTGATTTTGAATTAATTGAAGTGTATTTTTTTCATAGTTAGAATAGAAACAACTAAAAAAATTAATATTTGTCATTCTTTTTAGTAAAAAAAAATTATGTATCTCAATAAGTTTCACTCGTCATCAGTAACACATTATCAATTTCTCAATATGAATCGACTTTTTTTATAAATTTAAATTAATGGTTTATATTTATACCAATTTGAGATTTCATTAATGTTATATATATATATATATATATATATATATATATAGTGAATTGTATTGCTAATCAAGAGTATGAATAACCTTTCTAGTTTCTCATTAAAATTTCCATGGAGAGGACACTCATAATTGAAAAAGAGATCACAAAGTCCAAAATATAACTAGAGAACTCACTTAAGATGCTCTTTCTAATAGTATCTATAGCATATGAAACACAAAACATCATCATGCTACATCTAAGTTGAGGGGTTCAAATAAAAGACTGCAACCTAGACAAGTTCCTTTGGGTCTTCAGGAGCTTTTCTTTAAGCCTATGCTAATGTCTTGTAAGAGTGTCCCTTTTGAGATGATTTTTTGTTTTGCCATTGAGAGTCCTTCCCATTGTTTTATCCTGTTTTTTATGCTCTTCAATGAGTCTTCATCCTTAACCCAAATTAATATGGATTTTCTTTTGATGCTCTCCAATGATTCTTCATCCTTAACCCAAATTAATGTGGATGCTAGTAAGAGTTTTTATAATTCTCTAGAAAGTGCTATCTTCCTTTACACGAAAACCCTCCTAATGATCAAGATTTTCTGTCGTATATGCTCTGATCTAGGGTCTAATGAATAAAAGAACATATGGATTTAGGCATGAAGACCTGGGACCACATCCAAAAGTACACTATGAGTGGATCAGTTCTTCTAGCCCCTCCATCAACCCTAGAGAAAGGAAGAAATGATTTCTTCCATTCAAATCAACTCCGATCTAGGGGTAGCACAACAAAAAATATTGAGAACCAAAAAATGCGAGTAGTCTAAACCCCAATGAAACAAATCAAACCCTCCTTGCATCCTCAATATATAAATGTAAAAGGGACTTGTGATTTGAGGGGAGCGAAAGAAAACCTTCAACGTTGATCTCCCCAGTGCAATGGGAAAGTTTATCTAGAGGTATATAATGCCCATATGTGTAGGTATTAACTGATTTTTTTCCACAAAAATGACTTGCAGTCATGGCCACCCACGGTAGGATAATAATATGAGGGGAGCATCTTCATATCCAAAATCCTTTTTTTCCCTCTTCTTCTAAGGTCATGTTACTGCGAGTGGGTGGCTTTTTCACCATAGGCGCAACCCAAATCCTTCCACGCCCAAAGCCATAGAGGAAATTGAATCGAACACCTCTTATCGTCACCTTTCCTTCATTACCAATGACAACGTGGCGACCTCCTGTTTGACTGTAATGATGAGTTGTGTAGAACTGCATGAAGAAGACCACCTAGAACTTCACTCCATTCTCTCACAAGAAACACCTCTTCTCATCCAACAATTAGGTCTTCCATAGCGAGTTAAGAATTTTGTTATTATTTTATTTTTTATTTTTATTAATTTATATGTTTAACTCACATCTTCCTTTTCAACAGTAATAATAATAATTCAAAATAAAAATATAATTTAGGTAATATTTATTGTTTTTTAATTTTGGCAATGTGAAATGTATTGATAAATAAATATTTTGATGTATATTAACATTTACCAACAATTGTCTCAAAATCCATCATTAGTTGTTGAGAAATAATAGAAAATATGATATTTTTAAATTATGATTTGCATCATTAGAATATATATATAATTTCTCCAAACAACTTTACACACTTTTATGTTTCTAGAATTTTTTTTAAGTTTGTGTAGGTAAATATATATTTGAAATCAGACACATAAATAGAACTTTGAAATAAAACTAGCAATTATGTTAGTTTTGGTCAAATATTAAAATTTCCTTGCATCAAACTTAAATTTTGTTTCCAATTAATTTTTCATATATAGTTTCATATGGGCTTTCAGAATATCAGACAATACACATGTTGAAGAAGAAATTGAACATCTAAAAAAATCTTTCATAAACTTGGGATACAGTAATAGAGGCATCAACAGAGCTATTCGAAGAGCCAGATACGGAAATAAAAGAAGTACAACTAACAATTCCTCTATATAAAAAGCATACCTTCCCTATATTTAAGGAGTAAAGGACAAGACAGCCAAAGTTCTAGCTATGAAGGACATTAGAGCATCCTTCAAACCTCTATCGACAATCAGACAAAGGATGAAATCAGTAAAAGACAACCTGACCACCTCCAAAAAAAAGGTGTTTAAAAAATTAATTGTTCATGCAGATAATGCTACATTGGTTAAACTAGTAGGACCTTCAAAATAAGGCTTAAAGAGCATGGTCCTGATATTAGGCCAGGAAGAACCAAAACATCGGCTTTAGTAGAACACTCCAACAAAACATGTCACCACATATGCCTTGAACATCCAGTGGTCATTACCAAAGAAAAACACCATTTTAAATGTAAATTTCTTGAAGCCATATAAATTATCAAGTACCCTTGCAACCTAAATAGAGATGGAGGCCTAGAAGTCAGTAGGAACTAGATCCACGTTCTTTCCCGATAACAAGCTTTTCCCTTAAGTCAGTGGTCTCCTGCACCTCAACCCTTTTCATCCTCCCACCTACTTAATCCTTAGCTCTCACTCTATTTCTCCTCCCTTTACTCTTCCCTCTTCTCGTTATCCTTCTTTTTCAAGCCCTCTCCTTGCCCTTCTACATCCCTTTACTTGGTCTCCCTTCTATTAATCTCTTTATAATAACTAACCCTACTTTTAATAATAACTACCATAATAACTAACCTATAAAAGCCCTTAAAATCTAATCTTAAAAGTAACTAAATTTTAAAAAGTATAAAAAACAATCCTAAAAATCACATCTTATAAAAATTAGCCTATCTTAAATAATTCTACCTAAATAAATAGCTACTTTTTAAATAAATTACAATATCAAGTTAATAATAGAACCCACCCTTAATATAATGTCACATCCATTGGATTTAAATTAAAACATAATTAAGCTTCTTCAAATAACGTTAGTTCTCCATTACTTAATTTATATTAATTATTAATTCTAACATAAAAACTTTAATAAATTAATATATTGTAAAATCTTAGATTAAATTAGAAATATAAATGGACATAATTATAAATAAAAATGGTTATAAATATTTTAATAAATTCATAGATTTAATTAGAAATAAAAATGGACATATAAACTAACATAAGAAAATAAACAATTAATCAAAAATAAATTAACCTTTTATAAATTAGTAGAAACTGGTCGGCTTTTTTTTTCCTTTCAACCCTTTTCCCTCTATTTTCTTAACCTAATCTACTCTCTTCTTTGTAGGTTTGCCATGATGATGAGTCTTGATTTAGACTCGAAATGTCGACCGAAAAATGATGACTATGGAGATTCTGAAATCTATATCTAAAAATATACACCACAGAAAGCTCCAATCTATCATTGTTACACTGTACGGAAGGGATACATGGATAGAGATTCGTAATCTCGAAAAAGCAAGGATAAAAATCCAAAGAAGAGAAGTAGATCTTGCATTCATGAAACATTGCCATGATGCAAATCTTACACCTTCCTTTGCGCTCATCAAACACAAACTTCACAACCAACATAACCATAGGGCTTTCGACCGGCTCAACAAATCCCTAATACACCATGAAATTCATAGAATGAGATACTGGTTGGATCATATGTCTACAAAAGCTTTCAAATTGCATCTTAAATTGGCTCATGTCATCCCTAAAGACCTCTAGGTGACCATCGATGTTGCAGTAGCACTCAAGGCACATAGAGAAGGTATTAGAATGTGTGAAGGGTAGAACAGAAAAATAGATAAATTAATACGTAAATATGGACTGGGGAACTCTAGCATAAAATCACAGACATATCAACATAGTTCTGTGCTAACACCGGGTTGCTCCGCATCACAAATAACTTCGAACCGAACCACTGATCCCCATTATTTGGTCCGAGTAGCGGAATGCTCCACATATGAGACGGATTCAGCCTTGGATCCATGCGTAAGGGTTACAGATTCCTATCATCGGAATTTCCAAATGCTGACTCTCTCAACGCAGGAATAGATAGACTCTATGATGGACCCATGCTCCAGATGGGATTGCGGCATAACAGCAGACACTTTCACATAGAATTCAGCAACTGTTTTAATGGATTCGGTAAATACGAAGGTGCATGAGGCAAAGAAAAGTCTCCCACAAGTTAATCAAGTTGCAATGACGAATGAAGAACACTCCACTTCAAGACATTACGGATTGCACGATGGCAAGCCAGCATCTACCTTTAAAGAATGGTCTACAACAGTTTTGGTTTCGTTGAATAATCATGGACGTAACATTAAAACCAGATCAATGCATAACGTGGGTATGGAAAGGCTACTTCGTATGCCTAATAAAAACTCCGATAATAACAACCACAACAAAAAAGCTATTAATATATCTTCTTATGAATTAAATAATGATGAAATGGATGTTTTGAGAAAAGGGCTCAATTTCACTATAGCTCCTAATCGAATTCTGAATGAAGAGATTATTTGTGATATTGAGGATGGCATTAGATCTCTCAATGATGAATATAAGGACCTTTTAAGATAAGAGTGCACCATCATCCTAAAAAGGTCCAAGCCTCCTAAGAGAAATTTAAGTAAGGAACAATTGAGAGCCCTAAAAAACCTAATATGTAATGATAAAATTGTTATTTTAAAAGAAGACAAAGGAGGTGCCACGGTGGTGATGGAAAAAGAAGAGTACAACAATAAAATGAGAGATCACCTACATAATAAGTAGTGAGAACCCCATTTCCAAAGTTATAAAAAATGTTAAAAAATCCATTAAGGAGTCTAATCTTGATGAAAAATTAAAGAATCGACTATACTGGGAAGGCGAAATCATGCCACGCATTTATGGTGCCCCAAAATTCCATAAGGTTGGAGTCCCTTTGTGACACGTCATCAACACTATAGCTGCACCAACATATGAATTAGCCAAATTTGTAGCTATTACCCTCACCCCTCTCCTTGGTAAAACTAGTTCATTCATTATAGACTCCAACCATTATGTGGATTTCATTAAAAAAGCTAAGCTGGATCTTGGAGACAAAATTTTTAGCTTTGATGTTGTCCAACTTTTCACTAAAATCTCGCTTGATGAAGTCGTCTAGGTAGTGAAAGAAGTCGCAGACCCACAGACTGCAAAGCTTGTTGAAATATGTCTCCACTCCACCTTCTTCACCTTCCAAGGAGAAATATTTGAGCAAACATCTGGAGTGGCTATGGGATCTCCGTTTTCACCAATAGTAGCAAACCTCTTCATGGAAAAATTTGAAAATAAAGCTCTGGATTCTTACCCATTGAAACCTAAATTTTGGATAATATTCGTGGATGACACCAATGTCAATTGGCCTCATGGAGAGGAGGAATTAAAAAACTTCCTAGACCACATTAATAGCATATCCAAACATATCCAGTTCACAATGGAAGATGAAGAAAACAACTACATACTATTCCTTGACATTCTCCTATCTAGAAATGAAGATGGATCCCTTGCACACAAAGTGTTCAGAAAGAAATCACACACTGAGAATTATCTTCATGCTGATTCACACCACTAACCTACCTAGAAGACAGGGGTTTTGCTGACTATTTTCACATGGTCTTTCAGAATATCAGATAATATACATGTTGAAGAAGAAATTGAACATCTACGAAAATCTTTCATAAAATTGGGATATAGTAATAGAGACATCAATAGAGCTATTCAAAGAGACAAATTTGGAAATAAAAGAAGAACAACTTCAAATTCCTTTATAGAAAAAGCATACATTCCCTATATTCAAGGATTCATGGAAAAGATACCTGAAGTTCTAGCTAGGAAGAACATTAGAGCATCCTTCAAACCTCTAGCGACAATCAGAAAAAGGATGAAATCAGTCAAAGGAGACCCTGACCACCTCCAACAAAAGGGTGTTTACAAAATTATTTGTTCATGCAGAGAATGCTACATTGGGGAAACTGGTACGACCTTAAAAATAAGGCTTAAAGAGCATGGTGCTGATATCAGGCTAGGAAGAACCAAAATATCGGCTCTAGCAAAACACTCCAACAAAACATGTCACCACATATGCCTTGAAGATCTAGTGGTCCTTACCAAAGAAAAACACCATTTTAAATGTAAATTTCGTGAAGCCCTAGAAATCATCAAGCATCCTCGCAACCTAAATAGAGATGGAGGCCTAGAAGTCAGTAGGAACTGGATCCACGTTCTTTCCCGATAACAAGATTTTCCCTTAAGTGAGTGGTCTCCTGCACGTCAACCCTTTTCATCCTCCCACCTACTTAATCCTTAGCTCTCGCTCCATTTCTCCTCCCTTTACTCTTCCCTCTTCTCATTATCCTTATCTTTCAAGCGCTCTCCTTGCCCTTCTACATCCCTTCACTTGGCCTCCCTCCTATTAATCTCTTTATAATATCTAACCCTACTTTTAATAATAAATACCATAATAACTAACCTATAAAAACCCTTAAAATCTAATCTTAAAAGTAACTAAATTTTAAAAAGTATAAAAAACAGTCCTAAAAAATCACAGCTTATAAAAATTAGCATATCTTTAATAATTCTACCTAAAAAAAAGCGCTAATTTTTAAATAAATTACATTATCAAGTTAATAATATTTAGAACCCACCCTTAATATAATGTCACATCCAATGGATTTAAATTAAAACATAATTAAGCTTCTTCAAATAACCTTATATCTCTATTACTTAATTATATTAATTATTAATTGTAACGTAAAAAACTTTAATAAATTAATATATTTTAAAATCTTAGATTAAATTAGGAATATAAATGGACATAATTAGAAATAAAAATGGTTATAAATATTTTAATAAATTCATAGATTTAATTAGAAATAAAAATGGACATATAAACTAACATAAGAAAATAATTAATTAATAAAAAAAAAATTAACCTTTTATAAATTAGTAGAAACTAGTCGACTCTTTTTTCCTTTCAAACCTTTTCGCTCTATTTATTTAACCTAATCTACTATATTCTTTGCAGGTTTGTCCTAATGATGAGTCTTGATTTAGACTCGAAACGACGATAGAAAAATGATGACTGTGGAGATTCCGAAATCTATATCTAAGAATCTACACCATAAAAACCTCCAATCTATCATTGTTACCTTGTATAGAAGGGATACATGGATCGAGATTCATAGTCTCGAAAAAACAAGGATAAAAATCCAAAGGAGAGAAGCAGATCTTGCATTCCTGAATCATTGTTGTGATTCAAATATTACACCTTCCTTCGCGCTCATCAAACACAAACTTCACAACCAACACAACCATAGGGCTTTCGACTGGCTCAACAAATCCCTAATACACCATGAAATTCATAAAATGAGATATTGGTTAGATCATCTGTCTACAAAAGCTTTCAAATTATATCTTAAACTAGCTCACGTCATCCGTAAAGACCTCTGGGTGACCATTGATGTTGCAGCAGCACTCAAGGTACACATATAAGGTATTAGAATGCATGAAGGGCAGAACAGAAAAATAGATAAATTAATATGTAAATCTGGACCGGGGCACTCTGGCATAAACTCGTAGACATATCAACCTAGTTCTGTGCTAACACCGAGCTTCTCTGCATCACATATAACATCGAACCGAACCACTGATCCCTAATATTTGGTCCCAGTAGCAGAATTCTCCACATCTTAGATGGATTCAGCCTCAAACCCATGTGTAGGGGTTACAGATTCCTATCAGCGGAATTTCGAAACACTGACTCTCTCAACGCAAGAAAGGATAGACTCTACGATGGACCCATGCTCTAGATGGGATTGCAGCATAATAGTAGACACTTTCACACAGAATTCATCAGCTCTTTTAATGGATTCGGTAAATACGGAGGTGCATGAGGCAAAGAACGGTCTCCAACCAATTAATCAAGTTGCAATGACGGATGAAGAATTCTCCACTTCAAGACACTACGAATTGCATGATGGCAAGCCAACATCTCATTTTAAAGAATGGTCTACAATAGTTTTGGGTTCGTTGAATAATCATGGATGTAACATTAAAACCAGATAAATGCATAACGTGGGTATGGAAAGGATACTTCATATTCCTAATAAAAACTCTGATAATAACAACCACAAAAAAAACTTATTAATATATCTTATCATGAATTAAATAATGATGAAATGGAGGTTTTGAGCAAAGGGCTCAATTTTTCTATAGCTCCTAATCAAATTCTGAATGAAGAGATTATTTGCAATATTAAGGATGGAATTAGATCTCTCAATGATGAAGAAAAGGACCTTTTAAGACAAGAGTGCGCCATCATCATAAAAAAGGCCAAGCCTCCTAAGAGAAATTTAAATAAAGAACAATTGAGAGCCCTAAAAAACCTAAGATGTAACGATAAAATTGTTATTTTAAAAGCAGACAATAGAGGTGCCACAGTGGTGATGGAAAAACAAGAGTACAAAAATAAATGAGAGATCACCTACATAATAGTGGAAGCTATAAAAAACTTAGTGAGAACACCCTTTCCAAAGTTATAAAAAATGTTAAAAAAGCCATTCAGGAGTCTAATCTTGATGAAAATTAAAGAAGCGACTATACCAGGAAGTTAAAAACCATGCCACGCATTTATGGTGCCCCAAAAATCCATAAGGTTGGAGCCCCTTTGCGACACATCGTCAACACTATAGGTGCACTAACATATGAAATAGCCAAATTTGTAGCTAGTACCCTCGCCCCTCCCATTGGTAAAACTAGTTCATTCATTAGAGACTCCAACCATTATATGGATTTCATTAAAAAGGCTAAGTTGGATCCTAGAGACAAAATTTTTAGCTTTGATGTTGTCCAACTTTTCACTAAAATCCCGCTGGATGAAGTCGTCCAGGTAGTGAAAGAAGTCGCAGACCCACAGACTGCAAAGCTTGCTAAAATATGTCTCCTCTCCACCTTCTTCACCTTCCAAGGAGAAATATTTGGACAAACATATGGAGTGGATATGGGATCTCCATTGTCACCTATAGTAGAAAACCTCTTCATGGAAAATTTTGAAAAGAAAGCTCTGGACTCTTACCCATTGAAACCTAAATTTTTGATAAGATTCATGGATGACACCAATGTCAATTAGCCTCATGGAGAGGAGGAATTAAAAAACTTCCTAGACCACCTTAATAACATATCCAAAGATATCCAGTTCATAATGGAATATGAAGAAAACAACTGCATACCATTCCTTGAGATTCTTCTCTCTAGAAATGAAGATGGATCCCTTGGGCACAAAGTGTTCAGAAAGAAATCACACACTGAAAATTATCTTCACGCTGATTCACACCACTATCCTGCCCAAAATATAGGGGTTTTGATGACTCTTTTCACACAGGCTTTCAGAATGTTAGATAATACACAAGTTGAATAAGAAATTGAACATGTAAGAAAATCTTTCATAAAATTGGGATATAGTAATAGAGACATCAACAAATCTATTCAAAGAGCTAGATTAGGAAATAAAAGAAGTACAGCTCGCAATTCCTCTATAGCAAAAATATACCTTCCCTATATTCAAGGAGTCACGGACAAGATAGCCAAAGTTCTAGCTAGGAAGGACATTATAGCATCCTTCAAACCTCTATCGACAATCAGACAAAGGATGAAATCAGTCAAAGATGACCCTAACCACCTCCAACAAAAAAGTGTTTACAAAATTAATTGTTCATGTGGAGAATGCTATATTGGGGAAACTGTTAGGACCTTCAAAATAAGGCTTAAAGAGCATGGTGCTGATATCAGGCTTGGAAGAACCAAAACATCGGATATAGAAGATCACTCCAAAAAAACATGTCACCACATATACTTTGAAGATCCAGTGGTCATTACCAAAGAAAAACACCATTTTAAACGTAAAGTTAGTGAAGCCCTAGAAATCATCAAGCACCCTCGCAACCTAAACAGAGATGGAGGCCTAGAAGTCAGTAGGAACTAGATCCACGTTCTTTCCCGATAAAAATATTTTCCCTTAAGTCAGTGGTCTCTTGCACCTCAACCCTTTTCATCCTCCCACCTACTTAATCCTTAGGTCTCGCTCCGTTGCCCCTCCCTTTACTCTTCCCTCTTCTCGTTATCCTTCTTTTTCAAGCCCTCTCCTTGCCCTTCTACATCCCTTTACTTGGCCTCCCTCTTATTAATCTCTTTATAATAACTAACCCTACTTTTAATAATAAATACCATAATAACTAACCTATAAAAACCCTTAAAATCCAATCTTAAAAGTAACTGAATTTTAAAAAGTATAAAAAACAATCCTAAAAAATCGCATCTTATAAAAATCAGCCTATCTTTAATAATTCTACCTAAATAAAGAGCTACTTTTTAAATAAATTACATTATCAAGTTAATAATATTTAGAACCCACCCTTAATATAATGTCACATCCTTTGGATTTAAATTAAAACATAATTAAGCTTCTTCAAATAACCTTAAATCTCCATTACTTAATTTATATTAATTTTTAATTGTAACATTAAAAACTTTAATAAATTAATATATTGTAAAATATTAGATTAAATTAGAAATATAAATGGACATAATTAGAAATAAAAATGGTTATAAATATTTTAATAAATTCATAGATTTAATTAGAAATAAAAATGGACATATAAACTAACATAAGAAAATAAATAATTAATCAAAAATAAATTAACCTTTCATAAATTAGTAGAAACTGGTCAGCTCTTTTTGCCTTTCAACCATTTTCCCTCTATTTATTTATCCTAATGCACTCTCTTCTTTGCAGGTTTGTCATGATGATGAGTCTTGATTTAGACTCGAAACGTCGACAGAAAAATGATGACTTTGGAGATTCTGAAATCTATATCTAAAAATCTACACCACATAAACCTCCAATCTATCATTGTTACCCTGTATGGAAGGGATACATGGATCAAGATTCGTAATCTCGAAAAAACAAGGATAAAAATCCAAAGAAGAGAAGCAGATTTTGCATTCCTAAAACATTTCCGTGATTCAAATCTTACGCCTTGCTTCGCGCTCATCAAACACAATCTTCACAACCAACACAACCATAGGGCTTTCGACCGGCTCAACAAATCCCTAATACGCCATGAAATTCATATAATGAGATACTGGTTGGATCATATTTCTACAAAAGCTTTCAAATTGCATCTTAAACTTGCTCACATCATCTGTAAAGACCTCTGGGCGACCATCGATGCTGCAACAACACTCAAGGAAAATAGAGAAGGTATTAGAACTGATGAAGTGCAGAACAGAAAAATCGATAAATTAATACAAAAATCTAGACTGGGTCACTCTAGCATAAACTCGTAGACATATCAACATAGTTCTGTGTTAACACTGGGCTGCTCCGCATCACAGATAAATTCGAACTGAACAACTGATCCCCGGTATTTGGTCCCAATAGTGGAATGCTCTACATCTCAGACAGAGTCAGCCTCGGATCCATGCGTAGGGGTTATAGATTCCTAGTAGTAGAATTTCCAAACGCTGACTCTCGGATAGACTCTACGATGGACCCATGCTCCAGATGGGATTGCGGCATAACAGCAGACGCTTTCACATAGAATTCAAGAGTTGTTTTAATGAATTCAGTAAATACGGAGGTGCATGAGGCAAAGAATGGACTCCCACCAGTTAATCAAGTTGTAACGACGGAAGAAGAATGCTCCACTTCAAGACACTACGGATTGCATGACGGCAAGCTAGCATCTAACTTTAAAGAATAGTCTACAGTAGTTTTGGGTTCGTTGGATAATCATGGACATAACATTAAAACCATATCAATGCATAACGTGGGTACGGAAAGGCTACTTTGTATGCCTAATAACAACTCTGATAATAACAACCACAACAAAAAAGTTATTAATATATCTTCTCATGAATTAAATAATGATGAAATGGAGGTTTTGAGCAAAGGGCTCAATTTCACTATAGCTCCTAATCGAATTCTGAATGAAGAAATTATTTGTGATATTGAGGATGGCATTATATCTCTCAATTATGAAGACAAGGATATTTTAAGGCAAGAGTGAGCCATCATCCTAAAAAAGGCGAAACCTCCTAAGAGAAATTTAAGTAAGGATCAACTAAGAGCCCTAAAAAACCTAAGATGTAATGATAAAATTGTTATTTTAAAAGCAGACAAAGGAGGTGCCACGGTGCTGATGGACAAAGAAGAGTACAAAAATAAAATGAGAGATCACCTACATAATAGTGGAAGCTATAAAAAACTTAGTGAGAATCCCATTTCCAAAGTCATAAAAAATTTTAAAAAAGCCTTTGAGTCTAATCTTGATGAAAAATTAAAGAAGCGACTATACTCGGAAGGTGAAATCATGCCATGCATTTATGGTGCCCCAAAAATCGATAACGTTGGACCCCCTTTGCGACTCATCATCAACACTATAGGTGCACTAACATATGAATTAGCCAAATTTGTAGCTAGTACCCTCGCCCCTCTCATTGGTGAAACTAGTTCATTCATTAGAGACTCCAACCATTATATGGATCTCATTAAAAATCCTAAGCTGGATCCTGGAGACAAAATTGTTAGCTTTGATGTTGTCCAACTTTTCACTAAAATCCTGCTGGATGAAGCCGTCTAGGTAGTGAAAGAAGTCGCAGACCCACAAACTGCAAAGCTTGCTGAAATATGTCTCCACTCCACCTTCTTCACCTTCCAGGGAGAAGTATTTGAAGAAACATCTGGAGTGGCTATGGGATCTCCATTGTCGCCTATAGTAGAAAACCTCTTCATGGAAAATTTTGAAAAGATAGCTCTAGAATCTTACCCATTGAAACCTAAATTTTGGATAAGATTCATGGATGAAACCAATGTCAATTGGCCTCATGGAGAGGAGGAATTAAAAAACTTGCTAGACCATCTTAATAGCATATCCAAAGATATCCAGTTCATAATGGAAGGCGAAGAAAACAAATGTATACCATTCCTTGTCATTCTCCTCTCTAGAAATGAAGACGGATCCCTTGGGCACAAAGTGTTCAGAAATAAATCACACACTGACAATTATCTTTACATTGATTCACACCATTACCCTGCCCAGAAGACACGGGTTCTGCTGACTCTTTTCACATGGGCTTTCAGAATATTAGACAATACACATGTCAAAGAAGAAATTGAACATCTAACAAAATATTTCATAAACTTGGGATACATTAATAGATACATCAACAGAGCTATTCAAAGACCCAGATCCGGAAATAAAAGAAGTAAAACTGACAATTCCTCTATAGAAAAATCATACCTTCCCTATATTCAAGGAGTCACGGACAAGATAGCCAAAGTTCTAGCTAGGAAGGACATTAGAACATCCTTAAAACCTCTATCGACAATCAGACAAAGGATGAAATAAGTCAAATATGACCCTAACCACCTCCAACAAAAAGGTATTTACAAAATTAATTTTTCATGCAGAGAATGCTACATGTGGGAAACCGGTAGGACCTTCAAAATAAGGCTTAAATATCATGGTGCTGATATCAGGCTAAGAAGAACCAAAACATCATCTTTAGTAGAACATTCCAACAAAACATCTCACCACATATTCCTTGAAGATCCAGTGGTCATTACCAAAGAAAAACACTATTTTAAACATAAAGTTCGTGAAGCCCTAGAAATCATCAAGCACCCTTGCAACCTAAACAGAGATGGAGGCCTAGAAGTCAGTAGGAACTAGATCCACGTTCTTTCCTGATAACAAGATTTTCCCTTTAGTCAGTGGTCTTCTTCACCTCAACCCTTTTCATCCTCCCACCTACTTAATCCTTAGCTCTTGCTCCATTTCTCCTCCCTTTACTCTTCCCTCTTCGCATTATCCTTCTTTTTCAAGCCCTCTCCTTGCCCTTATACATCCCTTTACTTTGCCTCCCTCCTATTAATCTCTATATAATAACTAACCCTACTTTTAATAATAACTACCATAATAACCAACCTATAAAAACCCTTAAAATCTAATCTTGAAAGTAAATAAAGTTTTAAAAGCATAAAAAATCATCCTAAAAAATCACATCTTATAAATATTAGCCTATCTTTAATAATTCTACCTAAATAAAGAGCTCATTTTTAAATAAATTACATTATCAAGTTAGTAATATTTAGAACCCAGCCCGTGGGGCTTGGTCTAGTGGTCAGCAGATGTTCTGTTAAGGCGTTCATGTTGATAAGCAGGTCACGAGTTCAATCCTCGACCGTTGTGGTCGATAACCCGGGAGGCATTTGTGCGGGCCTGGAAATCCCTCCCGTAGGGGTTATAGTGGTAGCCAAGGAGATTCGACCCCGTGTTATGCGAATACGATACCTTCACCGTTGCCGATTCCTCTAGTATAAAAAATAAAAATAATAATAATAATAATAATATTTAGAACCCACCCTTAATATAATGTCACATCCATTGGATTTAAATTAAACATAATTAACCTTCTTCAAATAACCTTAAATCTCCATTACTTAATTTATATTAATTATTAATTGTAACATAAAAAACTTTAATTAATTAATATATTGTAAAATATTAGATTAAATTAGAAATATAAATGGACATAATTAGAAATAAAAATGGTTATAAATATTTTAATAAATTCATAGATTTAATTAGAAATAAAAATGGACATATAAACTAAAATAAGAAAATAAATAATTAATCAAAATAAATTAACCTTTTATAAATTAGTAGAAACTGGTCAGCTCTTTTTTCCTTTCAACCATTTTCCCTCTATTTATTTAACCTATTCTACTCTCTTCTTTGCAGGTTTTCCTGATGATGAGTCTTGATTTAGACTCGAAACGTCAACAGAAAAAAGATGACTGTGGAGATTCCAAAATCTATATCTAAAAATCTACACCACAGAAACCTCCAATCTATCATGTATTTTATTGCTGATGTATATTGGTCTTAGAGCCATTTTGATATATATTCACTCTTGAATAATATATATATGAACAAACTTTGCACATTCTCTTTAGTTATTAGGATTTTTAAAAAATTTCATTAAAATAATTATATTATGTATTTTTTTAAAATGGTTCATTGAATTTGGTTCATGTAGTGTGAAACATGGTTTGATTCGAAGATTGATTTCGACTTTTAAAAATATGTGTACCAGCTGGATTAAATGCTAACTAATGATTAAGTTTATTGTTAAGGTCCTAAGGCATTTACTGTTATTATTTTTGAAAACAATATATTATGAACAGAGATTAAAGTTGATTAAATGAAATTAGTTATGGAATTGGTTATGGAATTTGTTCCATAAGTGAAAGAATGATGGTAAAAATAATTTATTCCAACTGAGAAGTATTTGAAGGGAAATAGTTGGTCAATTACTCTTCCTCTGTGGATAAAAACAAGATCCCTATGAGGAAGAGGGGTTCTGAATTATGTGTTGTGAAGAGGGCAAGGAAGAGAGCTATGAATTCTAGAAGGTGGATTAGACTCGAGTCCCTAAATCCCTTCCTAGCATTGTTTCCTTCTACTTGGCTCAGGAGTGGAGCACGGGGAGTGGGGTCAGGACCTAATTGCCTCATCCATGGTAGGGAGGAACATCCACAGTCTATCACAGATAAGTAAATTATACTGAATTTTTTATAGTAGATGAAGTAAACTGGTACTAATAAATCAAAAAATGACTCTGTACTTGTGATGTTTTATTTTAAGAAATTTGTTGAAAATGTCTTCAATCAATGAAAGTATAAATTGTTTTATGAGAACTATTAGATTTATAGCAATACACCTTGCTCAAGATTTACAGACCAGAAAGAGTGATTGTATTTTTGTGGAATTCTTACTGTAATTAATTACTGTTAAAGTGTTTTAGTTATTCACCATATTTTATCTATCATAAGAAAGTTATTCTAGTTCATAGTATAGAAGTAGGTGCAGTGCTACAGTTAGACATAGCCATAAATTTTGCTTAGTGTTAGATAGTAGATGTTAAGTATATATATACATAAACTGGGCAAACCCGGGACTGAAAGTTTAGTTATGAGTGGGTAAGGAAACTTTTCCGAAATTCTAGAACTCCGAGGCATGCGTGTTCAAATTTTTCATGAAATATACACAGACTTTAAATTAAATATAGTCGGTCTAGTCAACTTGTACGGGTATACCTTGATACAGTAGAAATAACCAGTGGTGGTCTAAAGATTTAATTAAAACTGTAAATCGAAGCTAGTCGACAAGGTTCATGAGCTATATTACAAAATATTATAGAAATATTGTAAAACACAATTTACTGACAGTATGGGAATAGGAACGAATTAAACATTTCACAAATAACTCTCGGAAAATAAAAGCATAAGATTCATAGCAGTTCCTTCAAATTAAATGAAATAGAAAGATGATTTAATATTCCAGAAAACCTATAGACACAATAAAGATTAATAGAAATGCATGTGGGAACCATTGCAGGTACTTTTTCAATGATTCAGAACAAACTTGGAAATTTTTATCAAGAACTCAAAAAGGAACGTTACCAGAATTACTAAATATATATATATTAAAATATATATAAATATAGGTAACTGTTTTTACAGTTAAAACTTAAATAAGAACAGAGTTCAACCTAAATATTTAACTACGATTATCTCCTCTAGAATTTCATTAGATCAGAATCGGTTATAACCAAATCTAGATATATGGATGCAACCACGCTATATTTTTATGAAACCAGTTTAAAAACATATATTTGGAGGATTACGCCAGATTCCTCTAAGATAAGAGAGATTACATGCATAGATGACATGCATAGCTTTGTATAGCCATGGAGAAAAAACAAACATGCACTACAAGTGTCTATGACCAGAAAATTTACCGCATGTCGTTCCTCAATCTCATTGCGGTGACAGAGTGAATTCATTCGAATTCCAACTTGAAGAAGGATGAAAAACTCTCGACAGTTACCCAACAGAGAAATGTAGAATTAAAACGCAGACATGGAAAGAATGAGAACCTAGTAAAAAAAAAGTAAAGAAATTATACAACTATTTAGCGACTGAAATCAGTAAAAGCGCTAATATCTTGTTTTCTATAGGAAATGAACCATTAAAACATTTGCCTGAAGGACAAGCAGAACAGTTATCCAGCTGAAGGCTCAATCCAGCTACTAGCAGCAGCAATTGTCTTTGTCTCAGAGAAAATGAAGACAATGTGCTCAGAGTAATACTTGCTATAGGCCGAGAAGGGTTGTTCGAGGGTTCATCGTTTGGAGGGAAAAAGAAGAATGTCATAAATGCCAAGGAAACGGTTGGTAAGGCAAGTCAGTACCGTGCAAACCCTAGAACTCCTTCACCGTTGGATCTCAAAACAATCAGATCTACGATGTAGATCTCTACAAGTGTTCCCTTTAATTTCTTTCTATCACGGAGTGGATATGCCGAGAAAACAAAATTAAATGCCATAAATTCTAACTATTTCCATGTCGCAGTAAGGAGCTGGGGAGTTTAATGTAGATAGGGATTCACACTCTCATCAGTAAAATCATGTCATAAGAGCTGTGAAATAATCATAGTACATCCTCTTCAGACGGAAAAACCATAAGCCTTGGTGTAACCAAAGTCTTGCTTGTGGTATGAGCAATGTTTAATTAAGTTAGAATGATTTGAATGTGAATGATTTTCAAAGTTAAAAGAGTAGATTTTAGATCTTAAATTGTAAATGTAGTTAAGTAAATGTGTAGTGTTAACTCATGTAAATAAATTTTTTTAAGGAACTAATTTGTTGAATGCTAAAATTGCCTTAGCACTAAATAAGATTAGACATTTTATTTCTATTTTTTTTTCATGTAAAATTTTATTAAATATTGAAAAGCAACAATAATATTGAATCAAATAGTATTCTTTGCCACATCACAAAAAAATGTGACTTTAATCATTAATCATCCAACCTCATTAAAATTCATCCTTAATATCAAATCATGACACTTGACAATCAAATGATTCTCACTAAATTAGTGAATTCAATTCAATTTCAAATTACCAAAATAGAATGAATAATCAATATATTGGAATGATTATACTTTTAAGTTTAAAATGAATTTAATTTATTTTAAAAATAATTGTATTTTTAAATATACTATAAATATTATATATTTGAATTTGAAATGAATTTAATATATTTAAAATTTTTCTATATTCTAAATTTAAATATATTTTAGATAATTATATAATTAATTACTTATTGCTCCTTGTCAAGGAAAGCCTTCAGCAATAGATTTTTCTATTGACCACTATTAAATTAGTATTGAAAAATACAACTTATAATGTTTAATTTTGCAAAATAAATATTTTTTTTCAATATTATTCAAAGATTAATTCTAAAATATTTGATTGAACCATAACTCTTACAGTTTTATTATAGTTTTTGGACCATGTAGATAAGTGCCTCATATTTTTCTACCATAATTTTTAAATATAGTTGCAATATTTGTGCCATAATCTTTTTACTAAAATATTAGTAAAATTGAGGGAAAAAATATACAAACTTCTCTCTCGTTAATATAATCTACACCCAATTATTACATCTTAGTATTGATGATGAACCAAGATGGGTAGTTTACAAAAGATTGACCCAGTCTTAATATGGATGATGAACCAGAGTGGATAGTTTGAAACAAGTTGACCCAATTTTAGTACTGATGGTAAATCACAGTAGGTAATTAGAAACTCATTAACCTATTAATGTTAATATCATTTCGTAAGGAAATTTTTTCAAAATATCAATATGAATAAGAAAAGCCAAAAAAAAGAGTAAATTTTGTTGATAATTAAAAAAATTAAATTTTATTTCAATTTGGAAAATAAATACTTATATGCAACCATTTATTATGAGCGGGGCAGCAAAAAAATTATTACATTTCAGAAAGATACTCTAAGAAAATATAAAAGAATAATATTGAGTTAATGTGATTATAAAATTGAGTTAATGTGATTAATATAAAAGAATAACATTGAGTTAATGTGATTATAAGATTTAATAGTCTTTTTTTATATTATAAGTTAAATTAATGGTAGAAGATTGAAAAAAATATTTGGAGTAAAGCTTGTTCAATATGGATCACTAGTTTATTATTCTAAATAGAATATGGTTTTCTATTTTTAGATATTTAGTTCTCTTTTTAGTTATACTTATTTGTAATAATTAAGGATAATATTCTTATTTTTTATTTAATAAATAATTTGTAATAAATTTTCATATTATATTAAAAATAAAAATGATTTCAGAAATAAAAATAAGTAGGCCTTGGAAACAATTTTTCTAAATTTATATTAGAATTAATTATAATTTTGATAAA